>JAOXJP010226132.1:29209-40101 GCA_025762735.1 Platanus orientalis | reverse complement strand
GCTAAGAGGTCTAGATGGACATATATGAACACACCAGGGGGAATCTTCCTACCCTTCTCAATAAATTATCCTTTATAAAAAATAAATAAATACAAAAAAATAATCTACTCTAAGGAACCTCTGATAGATGGAATTAAGTCCATGCTTGAACAAGATCTTTTCCAATACTTGGATAAATCGAACAGTGTATTAAGACTTCACTAAGGGAACTAACTTCAAAAGTGATCAAGAATTAACATAGTATGACATTTAAAAGAATAAGAACCCAACCACTGAGAACTTCCAAAACAAACGAGCAGTCCAGAGCTAACACAAAGTGAGCAAATTAAGCAGAGACTAACATAAATTGAATTCTCATTTCCAATAAACATAATTTTACAGTTGCTCAAAATCGTCTATAATTACCAAAAAAAAAAAACAAAAAAGTTCAATCATCTATAATGACTATGATTCAAAATTGCAGCCCATCATGTAAAGGGTTCCTTTAAATCGTCGGATTGGCATCAGCGGGTATTCATGCCCACACAGGGTTGGGTATTAAAACATTCATATCCACAATAAGAATTTCCCCACCTGAACGGAACCTATCATTCTGTTTTCCCTTTCTTTACAACCCTAGAAAATTTTGAAACTGAAGAAAGCACTTAAGAATGGATCTGCTACTAATGGTCGAGTTTGTCCATTAGTAGGGGATTTTGTAGGGAAAAGCTCCCTGAACGTTAAAAGTGTTTGAGGACTTATTTCCCTTTATATCCCTTCCTATTTCACTTTAATCCACTCACAGAACGTCTATCGTTCCTTGGGTGATTTTCACCTAAGACATTATAAGAAACTTAAGATGTTCTACTACTCGATTGGAAAATGAATTCTATTCTTGAAATTTCAACGACCCTTGTGATCTTTCACATCCAACCCATCAACGAGGCCAATGTCTAAGCAGGTCATCATGCAGTCTTCTGATCAGTTGGGTGTTGTGGAAATTCTAAGTAAACCCCTCAAAATCTTCTCCAGAAATGGAAAGCTTATGGCTTCCATCACCCTCCTCACCCTCCTTCCTTACTCTATTATATTCTTAAGCAACCATTTCTCTATCCAACCATTGATCTTTAGTTTGGCTATGAACATGATATCTTTACAAACCAAGGAACCCGGGAGCCCTGACTACCTTAAGCTGCTCAGCGAAATCAAGGACGTTGGGATTCTTGTGGGTATAGAATTGGTTTACATGGTTTCCTTGTGGGTGGTTTCTTTTTAATCCCTGGTTTCAACTGTTTATGCTTCAGCTGCGACTTACTCCGGTAAGAATTTAACTCTCAAAAGAGTTGTTAATTAGGATCAAAAGAACCTGGAAGAGCCCGGCTATCACTTGGTTTTACATTTCTCTCATGAATATTGGTTGCACTCTTCTTGTTTTAGCTATAGTAGGATTGTTCACCCTGGTTGCCAGTAGTTCGATCGCCTTTCTTTCATTGGCGCTCTTGCTAGTTCTTCTGGTTCTTGGCATCAGCGTTTACTTATCTTTGGTTTGGACTGTGAGTCTTCTGGTCTCGGTTTTAGAAGATGGTTGTTATGGACTACAAGCTCTGGGAAAAGCTGAAGAGCTAATCAAAGGAAGAAAGCTTCAAGGGTGTATTCTCACCCTTGTTTTGATTCTAGTTCTCACCCATTTCAGGCTTTCTTGGTTATGAGATGGCCAACACTAGTATAAAGCCAGCGGTAAGATTAGCCCCGTCATTCGTGTTGATAAATATAACTTGCTTGTGGAAGATCTATAGTTTGATGATGTACACAGTGTTCTATTTCGAGTGTAAAAAGAGCCATGGAGAAGAGGTGGAAGTGCAATTGGGTTTGGGCTATACTATGGTGCCCAGCATTCTACATGGTAGTGAAGCCCTGCCCTGACAAGTATTTGGATTGAAGGCTTGGTGCCCATATATATATATATATATATATATATATATATATATATATCTTCTGAATACCAAGTACTTAAAGGCGTTCTCTATACTTCTCTTTTTGTTTGGAACTTGTTTCTTCCTTTGTAAAATCCAAATAAAGTAATTATGCAACATTTCAGGTACTTGTAAAAGTAGGCATTCTCGATGCTTCTTGTTCGAATGAGATATGAATAATAAATACTTGTGTTACAGCTGAGGTCTTGAGGGTAATGGGACTTACGCTGTTAAATAAACTATCAATGATGATAACCTAACTCATGTGATTAGAGATTCCATTTAGTAAGTTCAATAGGTAATAATAACGTGTTATTGCAGAATTTGTTTGTCTTATTCAGTGTCTATGGTGAAGACAATATTAACTACAACGATTGTGCATAAGCAAAAGGGGTTAAGTCTATGAGAATTCCAGTCATATACTGATGGTGATTTAAATGCCATGGAAACTGGCCCTCGTGCAAATCAGAGTTTTGATGCCTCATATCATATAGATACCAGGTTCAATTAAGAAAATACCCAATTGAGATTCCAGTTGTGTCATAAACAATTCCTACTTTATAGATCCCAAATTGCCAATCAATTGTTTTACAAAAGAAAATAATTTGCCAACCATTTATTTAAGTAATATAATTTGATGAAAGCATTGAACATTTAGCATTTAACAAAAATGAATACTGTTGGAAAGTGTCTTGAAATCACCCAAGTCAGCCGAGTGAGACCCTTAATGGCATTTTTGTTGATGGGGGTATTTTTGGGTTTCAAACCCATGTTATGAAATAAGGTTTTCTTGGGTCTCCATATAAGAGATGTTTGTGGGTTTGTGTAGTTGCAGAAGAGTGGTAGAAGTCAAGACTTCTTTGTGAGAGGCAAGAACGTATTTGTGTGAATAGTTCTTTCGGGTTTTTCTTACGGTTTTGGGAACTCGCCGTTGTGCATTTTATAATCTTTTTTTTTTCTCTATTTTAATGGAAGTTCTCGAGCATTTTCACCCTTGGATATAGGCAATCTCGTTGAACCATGCTAAATATTATATTGTGTGATTGTTCTTTGTCATTGATTGTTTTATTATTTGTTGCATGCACATTGTATACTTGAATCTAATCCTTTTTTGGGTTGCTATAAAATGTATTTGTGTGGATAGTTCTTTTGGGTTTTCTTTAGGGTTTTGCCTTTAGGTTTTGGGAATTCGCTGTTGTACATTTTGTAGTCCCTTTGTTCTCCTTTTATTAGAAGTTCTTGATCATCTTTGCGTGAGGATGTAGGCAATCCTTCTGAACCACGTTAAGTATTGTGTTGTGTGATTGTTCTTTGTTGTTTATTGTGTTATCATTTTGATTTACATGCATTGCATACTTTAATCCGATCTGTGTTTTGTTCAACTTTGCTATTTTGTCACAACAAACTAGTATTAGAGCTTCAGGTTGTTATAGGGTGGTGTTAAGGATTGCCTCTATTCAAAACACAAGGTCATTTTGGGTTATCAATTGCTAGTTGCTGAGGGTTCTTTGAATTAACCATTGGTTGGTGTTGTTTGGTGTTGTGGGTTGTGGATTTAATGTTTTGGGATTTTATGATGGCATCTACAAGGTTTGATGTTGCGAAGTTCAATAGAAAGAACAATTTTGGCTTATTGAAAACAAGAAAGGGTTGAAAACCTTTATACGCTACTCGGGAACACTATTCAAGGTGAAACAGTTATGTTTTATGCACCATATTCTGGTACACTCTGTACATGATTGTGACATACGCAAATGAATCACATGTGTAAGGTTTAGCATATTTGAGCACATGGGGTTTACTCTATGGTGATAAATTTGGGTTTTGTGAGCATTGTGCTCATGGAAAGCAACACGAAAGTATTACTTTTGGTGATTTTGCTTTGCTAAATACAAACAAGTAGGTTGTGGGAGACGGAGATTTGGGTATTCAATTGGAAGTCAAGTTAGAGTGTCAGAATCCTATTTTGGTGGACTTGAGGATGCTATTTCAGACCCCATTCAAGGTTACGAAAATTTAACAGCATGGAAGAGTGCCCAATTTAGATGTGAAACCTCCAATTAGAGGTGGTTTTGAAGACATGGTTGAGGATGCATGTAGTGATGAAGAGTTAGTAGATATGTCGACAAAGCTAGGATTGGTGATTAAGTTGAAGGGTGGCTTGGACTCTATCAGTTTGAAAGAAAACTGATTTTGTACCATTTCGGGGTTTGGTGGAGAAGATGATCAAGGAGCTTCATTCAGTTTGGTTTGGTGAAATTCAAGCTAAGGTGGAGATTTGTTGGAAAGTATATTGAATTAACCTACGCCAGCTGAGTGAGACCCTTAACGACCTTTTTGTTGATGAGGGGTATTTTTAGGTTTTAAACCCACTATGAAATAAGGTTTTTTTGGATCTCTAGATAAGAGATGTTTGTGGGTTTTGTGTGGTTGTGGAAGAGTGGTAGAAGTCAAGACTTCTTTGTGAGAATCAAGAACGTATTTGTGTGGAGAGTTCTTTCGGGTTTTCCGTGGGGTTTCGCCTTTGGGTTTTGGAAACTCGCTATTGTGCATTTTGTAATCTCTTATTATCCATTTTAATGGATGCTCTTAATCGTCTTCGCCTGTGGATGTAGGCAATCCTGCTGAACTACATTAAATATCATGTTGTGTGATTGTTTTTTGTTATTTATTGTATGCTCGTTTTGTTTCACGTGCATAACATACTTAAATCCTTTTTGTGTTTTATTCCGGTTTGCTGTTTTCTCATATAACAAATACTATAGAGACTATTCCTCCCCTTGTACTCAGAGGGATGGCCTCTTTTTTTGGAATTAGGCATCTTTCATTGCAGTTGCTACTGCTCCTTGTTGCAGAAAATCTCTTCCCTTTCTACTTCTGGTTGGATTATCTTCAAATGCTTTAACACTTACTTGGATTTAATTGTCTTCAAATCCAAATTTAAAAAAAAAAAAAAAAGTTGTTCTATATGTAGGATTAATGACAAGAATCAAAATATTGAATCTATGGCCCTAAGGTTAACAATTATGATTATAGTATCTCACATATTACCCTCAAAGTTTACAACTTCTACAAAATTTGCCATTGTTTTTCAGTGAGAAATTCAAATCTAAATTAGTTTGAGTGTTGTTTGCTTCCTCTTGTACTCTCCGTGTGTCGGAATAGTCCCACATTGAAAAAAAAAAAAAAAAAAAACTTTCAAGTGCTTTGAAGCATAGTTGTTAAATCGGGACCAGACATTGACCCAGCTGAGAAGCTGGGTCAATGGTTCAACCGGTGGGTCAATGGTCAAACCGTAGGGTCAATAAAAAATATTAAATATTAAATAAATAAATAAATTAGATAGAAAAAATAATATAATAATTTTATATCACATCTTTTCATAATATAATGTAAATAAACAAAAAAATAACATAAATATGTACCACAAAAGTGAAGGTTTGTTTCAATTATTACTTTTAATGATAGATATAGAAAATAGGATGATTTCATGGCCTAGTGGTGAAGAAATAGAGTTTGAACTTAGTGAGTTGAGAAATCTTGTGAGTGTCTTTTTTTATCATTTTTTAGAAACACGGGTTTAAAAGATGGTCAGACCGGCCGGGTTAGACAGTTCAATAACAAACCCGTCGGGTTTCAATGGGTTTGGGTGAGTCATGTGTAAAAACGATATAAAAAGAAAACCGGACCGGTGGAAGAACTAGGTCACAGGGTTTCCAGTTCGACCGACCGGTCCGATCCGGATTTAATAACTATGCTTTGAAGGGAAAGACACGACTCTTTGCTTTCACTTGTACTCTCTTTGTGTGTGGGTGTAGTCCCACGTTAAAAATAGCAGAAAACTTCAAGTGTTTTCAAGTTAGGGAAAGATACCACCAACGAGAGGAAGAGATGTTGATGGAGGATTGAACGTTCTTAACTTTTCTAAACAAATTTAAGTGCTATTGTTATATTTTGTTCTTTGTTTAGTTTATTGACTCGGAACCACAACTATTGCCTTTAGTCATAAGTCTTATCTTAAAAGACAGCACCGGAAAAGAGCCTTGTTTATTTGCCAAATAATCAGCTGCAGCAAAATTTTGTTGTAGCTTTTTTTTGGCATGATCGAAAAGATCACAAAAAACAAAGGCCTCATGTTAAAAGATAAAACAACCCATGTTAAAAGATAAAATACCCTTGCTTTTTGAGTCGGAACCACAGGTCCACAACTATTGCTTTGATCTTAACTTTATCTTATTGTACAAGTCCAAGAAGAATCCTACTTCTGAATCATAATATGGTCACCGACAATTCCGCCACATCTAGAGCGAGAGCCCAAATCGCTTCGAGTCCTGACATGTCCAGCATCAACCAGGTATCAATTTTGCACTGATAAATGGTTAATAAAAGTGAAAGATGTTTTACAATCGATTTAGGGAAGCAACACACATTTTCTTTTTCTTTTTTTTTTTTATCATGTGTCATGAAAAATTAATGCTTGATTGAGCCTGGATACATCTGGGCCGGAGACGATCTGGTATTGAATATGAAAGGGAAAATCTTAAACGTGCCTTGCCTTGCATCGAAACCAAGAAGGTTTCTTAATTATTCCCTTCGTTTGTTTTATTTAATTGAACAAAAGAAACTTTCATGATCGACAGATCCAAAACATGAACACACGACACAAAAATGAAGGAGCACCGGGATTAACAACTGTAGGCACTTGTCTAACCAGTCATTTTCAAATTGCAAAACATGGGACAAGTTGCAAGACATTTAAAGAAGGTTTTCATAACTTAATGATGGTTACTAAAAGCATGGGAAATGTGGCAACAAAGCATGAGTATAGATTTAAAAGATTACCATATGAAGTTGTCCTTCTTTATCTATAAAAATAGCAAAAATATAAGAAAAAGAGACATCTCTAACAACAACTCTAATGACCAAAGTCATCAATGTATCAATCTATTCATTTAGCATATTCAATTCTTAAGTTTATTTTAATTTCCAGCCTACTAGTTCATCTAGAATCCTGTAGCAAGTATTTCTGTTTCAGTTTGTGTACTATACACTTGGAAGATTTGAATTCAGTGTACGATTGTTTTTATAGGTATTCCTTTTAGTTAATATAATATTTCTTCTACAAAACTCACATTTTCTATTTTTGTATTTTCACAATTGTTCATCACTTTCCCATTGTTGATTATTATTATCAATTTACATCACTCTTTGGTTTCAAAAGTTCTTGTTTTAAAGACAATCATATTTTGAAAGACAAACCCTCTCCTTTGTCAATTGCTTGAACCAAATTTAGTTGATTGACAGACAGCTGAAATATCTTTTTTTTGTTTTTGTCACATGGTTTACTTTGATGCATGGGGTCATAAGAAAATTCGAATTTTGTGCTCACATTGTTGGGAGTTAACACAGAAAACCTTCAACCTAGTCAAACAAAAAGCAGCAATATTAATGAAAGTAATGGAAATCTGGTTTAATCCTAGAGGGGGGGGGGTGGATAGGACATATTAAAAATTCTTTTTGATTAATCCCCACTCAGATTATTAAAAAATGTTATGTTGCCACTTGGAAATAAATGAACTTAATGATATAATTTAATTGTTAAGGTTTCAAGTGCAATGTAATGGCAATATTCAAATTTATCTTTCAATTAGTTTAAATTAATTCTCAATTGCAAGTATGAAAGATGATGCAATAGATATGATGCCAAAATAGAGAGAAAAGATAATACACATCGCAAGAAATCAACACACAACACGATATTCGGCACTCCGGTTTACATTGTCACGCCCCAAAACCTATACCTATACAACTATGAATTTTGGCACATGACATTAATCCATTCAGATCAATACCATTTAATTTTGCTTATAATTTTTTTTTCGCATCTTTCATTTCATACATTCGCAACGGAATCTCATAATCAAACCATAACCATTCTATTAAATTTAAAATCCACAAATCATATCCTATAAATAAAATCTCATAGTCTGGCATAAACCTAAATAATATAAACCACCTCCATAAAATTGAAACTTTAAACTAACCTATAAGATATCTTCAAATAAAATTAAAATAACTAAATTAAACTGAATCAAAATAGGTCTTTAAACAAATATTGAAATAATAACATAATGTATGAAAATAACTAAATCAAATCTCCATCATCGTTCTTCTTCTTGAATCCAGGTTACTTATCTACTCTATCATCCTCATCATCTGAAAACAACGGTATCAACTCTGTAAGCGTAACTGACTTTGCAAATAAACAAGAACACTACTTAACATGCTAAAACAATTGGGTCAGTGAGCACAAATATTTTCATAATCAAAATAAAGCAAAGCATGCTTTCAACACGTTTATGACATCATCTCGCCAAAATTTTTCTAGCACAGACACCCAATAAGAAAAGAGTCATAACTTTCTTTACAAAACTCGTATTTACTTGCCTTTTTTTTTTTTTTTTTTTTTTTGAAACTAGACTTCAAGACATTTTCAAGCATATGTAGTTTGATTTCTAATTTGTCCTATATTTTAATTAGTGTATTTTTAAAGTTACCTCAAAATCTATTGATTCAGACCATACAAGACGGCATAGACACTTCATGAGAAAATTGTCATAACTTCTTCTTAGGAATTTCAATAAACTCATAAATATTTCTAAGCATATATTATTTGTAGGATAATTCCTACAGGATTGATACATATTTATTTATGAAGTTATGTCATCTGTCTAGGACAACTTCGGAACTTGTTATATCCTTGACCCCCAGAACTTGTTATATCGTTGACCTCCTTTTTTTTCCCTTGCTTAGTAAATTGTCTTTAACTATTTCATTTGGTTTATGTATCACTTGTCGTTTGTTGCATAAGACTCTAGATTTTCACGTCTATCTAAAGGTATAAGTTTCACTCACAAATTCTTTTTATATTTTTATTAGTGCATTTCTAAAGTTGTGTCAATTTTCAAATCAACATATGCGCATTTAAGTGGTCTTATGTGTGTACAGAACTTATGTGACATGCATTAGCATTCTAACTGTGACATGTGTACAATAATATGTGTGTTATGGTATGAGGTATTACAACCGGTCCTTACATTACCATCCAGTACAAGAAAAAAGTATGTGATCTATAGTGATGCATCCAAAAAAGGTTTGAATTGTGTTTTGATGCAAGAAGAGAAAGTCATTGCCTATGCATCTAGATAGTTTAAGCCTTATAAGCATAACTACCCAACACATGATTTAGAATTAGTTGTGATTGTTTTTGCATTAAAAATATAGAGACATTACTTGTATAGGGAACCTTGTGAGATTTATACATATTATAAGAGTTTGAAATATTTGTTTTCATATAAGGATTTGAATTTGAAGCAAAAAAATGTCTTAAGTTGATTAAGGATTATGACTACACTATCATTTATCATCTAAGAAAGGTCAATGTGATCGTTGATGCATTGAGTCAGAAATTTTCTAGCGATTTGGCATATGTTATGGCACATCGTAAAGTATAGCCTGTGTTGAATGGCAAAATCAATGCAGCTTAGAGTTCAGATCCCCAGATTCAGTTTGTTATAGAAGAGCTTAAGAAAGGACAAAAATCAAACTTTGTAATGAAATGAAATAAATCTTTATGATATGGTAAGAGGTTGTGTGTGCCTAATGACCCTGAACTTGAAAGAGAAATCATGAAAGTGGCACATGGAACAACATATTCAGTTCATTCAGATAGTACAAAGATGTACAAGGACCTGAAAGAGTACTATTAGTGAAATAATATGAAGTGAGAAATTATAGATTTTGTATCCAAGTGTTTGACTTATCAGCTTATGAAAACCGAATACTTAAAGCCAACATGATTATTACAACATTGGAAGTTCCTGAATGGAAATAGAAACACATATTTATGGACTTTGTTAGTGGACTGCCCAAAAACCAAGAAAGGACTCAATTTTGTCTGAGTTATTATGGACTGACTGACTAAGTCCACTTATTTCTTACCCATTCAAGTAAATTTCTCACTTGATTGAGTAGCCAAATTGTACATCGATGAGATCGCGAAGTTGCATGGTATTCCGGTTGGAATTGTTTCAGATCGCAATCCGCAATTCACTTCAAAATTCTGGAAGAGTTTACAATAAGCTTTAAGAACAAAACTGAATTTTAGTACGGTTTTTCATCCGCAATCAGATGGACAATAAAAAATAACCATACAGACTTTAGAGGATATGTTGAGAACTTGTGTGATTGATTTAAAAGCAAGTTGGGATAATTACTTACCATTGATCGAATTTGCTTACAACAACAGTTACCAAGCTAGCATATAAATAGCACCATTTGAAACTTTGTATGGAAGAAAGTGCAAGATACCCATATGTTGGGAAGAGGTTGATGAAAGAATGTTACTTGGACCCGAATTAGTTTAGGTGACAATTGAAAATATCAGAATTATCCATAAAAGATTGTTTGTTGCTCAAAGCAAGCAAAAGAATTATGCAAATCAAAGAAGGTAACTTGAGTTTTATATTAGAGAGTATGTATTTCTGAAGATGTTGTCATCGAAGGGTATTTTAAGGTTCGAAAAGAAAATGGAAACTAAGTCCTATATTTATTGAACCGTTTGAGATTCTAATAAAGATAGGTGATGTTGCTTATGAACTGGTGTTGCCGCCAGATTTATCACATGTCTATGTGTTTCATGTATCTATGTTGTGGAAGTATTTGTGATCCATCTCATGTGCTAAAATTTAAACCACTTCAAGTTAAGGAGGATTAATATTATAATAAACAACCAGTTTAAATTTTAGATAAGAATGAACAAGTTCTACGTTTAAATGTGATATTGTATGTGAATGTACTATAAAATAACCACTCGGAAGAAGAAGCAACTTGGGAAGGTGAAAATGAGATGAATGAAAAGTATCCACACTTGTTTCACAC
>JAOXJP010226132.1:0-29199 GCA_025762735.1 Platanus orientalis | reverse complement strand
GGGGAAGAGTGTAACACCCCACACATAATTTGCACATATATGTCAAACGTATTTCACAAACACTTAATATGAGTTAAACCATAAATAATGACCTATAAAATTATATAAATTTAGAGATAAATCTGTACAAACCTAGAAATAATTTGTGATCAAGCTATACACCATTAAAAATATCTTGAAGTCTACTTTCTAATGCAATAAACGGTGAATGAATAGGAGTTTTCTAAAAGAAGTTATGATCGTTTTCCCACAAGGTGTTTGTACTGGTAGGCTAACCGATTTGAAGTAACTTTAGAAACACACCAACAAAAATACAGGAAGAATCTGTAAAAATGTAGAAAGAATCTGTGAACAAACTTTATGTCATTGGAAAGGTCTTAAAGTCTAGTTTCCAACAAAATAAACAGCAAGAGAATCTGAGTCTTCTATGAAAAGTTATGAACGATTTAACACAAAGAGGTCAAAGTAGAAAATATGTTCAACTCGAGCTAAACCAATCCAGATCAAGCCTTTACTTACCAGCTCGAGCTGGCACTTACCAAATAGAGCCAACGCTTCTCTAGTTGCAGAAAAGTTCCCAACAAACATGTTATATCGAGCCAGCATGACCCCGGATCGATCCAAAAGCATGAAAAACAAAATTTTTGGCTTTAAAAACTTTAAATTTTGGCTTAGTCAGGGTTCTACTCCATCTAGGACTCTTATGGGATCTATATAATGGATTAAACTCAACCTAATTTGACCCAAAAACACAAAGAACAAATGATAGAAGAAAATCAAAGAAAAAACTAGGGTTTAAAGGAATTTTAGGATTTTTAAAGAACTTGAAGCTTAAGAAAGGATTTGCAAGTGAAGAGGTAAAGGGACATTAAACTAACTTCGTTTTTTGATTCCTTAGGTTCTTAGATGTGATCCAATCTTGTTCTTGAAAAGATTACTCTTGTTTTTTATTGGTTTTAAACAAAGATCAATGATTTTCAAAGAGGTTTTTGAGTTTTCAAGGAATGTAAAACACTATGTTTTGTTTTGTAAAATTATAAGATTTTCTATTGTTTTGGATTCATGTTCTACACGTTAGGGATTGTTTTGCTGCAAGTTTTAATCCGTTTTAAGGTTCTGAAATCATTGATTTTAAATATGTATTTTTCAGTTTTCAAGAACACAAGTACTCCTAGTTTTGAGTATTTGCTTTCATAGGATTTATAGAGACTATCATCTTGTTTTGTAAGATCTTTATATGTTTATATGTTTGATTTCTGATCTGAATATGATATATTCATGATTATTGAAAAAATCTAATTGTTCATAGTTCTATGCTTAGGGGGATCATGCATCTATGATTTTAAGTATTATGAATTCATTTATGCTCTGTTATGGATTGTTTGATGTAATGTACTGCTATTGTTATTGTCTTATGTTATTGTGAATTGTTTTTTGTTAAAGTTGTTTATTATAAGCCACCTTTTGTCATCAAGGGAGATGAAAGATGATACTCATCACACATTTATGATGTGAACTATACTGGCTCTTTTCACCAAAGATTAAATGGTGTGACTAGCACTTCTCACTGGAGATTAAATTGTATGACTAGCTCTTCTCACCAAAGATTAAATGGTATGACTTGACTCTTCTCACCAGAAATTAAATTGTGTGACTGGCCCTTTTCACTAGGGATTAAATGGTGTAAATGTTATTTGTATTAACTTATATATCTGATTTACATGCTTAATCCTGTTCAGTTCCATTATATGTAACTATTCTTTATTGTTTTGTTCTAATTATATCATCTATATGTTATGTCTTTTTAAATTGTTTTCGATTCAATATATGTTTTTATATGATTAACTGTTCAATTCTATATATTGTTAAAAAGGTATGATCCATTACTCATTGATTTACTGTTTACCTATTGAGCTTGTCAAGCTCACCCCAAATTTGGCACCACAAATGATGAATAAGTAGTGGCTTAGAGGAACAGATAAACAAGATTGGAGAGATTTACGGACTTTGATTAGGTCATGAGACATTGAGATACTATTTCAATTTAAAGACTTTATCTCATTTTAGTTCAATATTTTATTTTATATGGATTAAAATGATGTAATTAGTTAATGGATTTCAGGTTTAGATTTGATATATGACTTTTAATTGATGGTTTAATTTATGTCGGACTATTAGTTTATTTGAATAGAAATGTCAAGACATGTTACGGATTATTTTAGGTTTATGGAAATTTTATTACAGGTTAGATTATGAGATATGGATGGTTATGATTTATTACATGCAATTCCGTTGCGTATGAATGAAAAGAATGTGAGCAAAAAATTTACATGTAATTTATAGGATATGAATGAATGAATGAATATTTAATGTCATGTGATAAAATTCATGGTCCTTTTAGTATGGGTTTTAGTACACGACATGAGGTGTTACATATTAGAGCAGTACTAGAGCTTTATTTCGCCTGAGGCAAACCCTTCTCAAATGTAGGGAGTTGATGGGGACATCATGCCATGTGGCAGTCTAACAACCCCAAATTTCATAACCTTATTTAGGTGTGAATCCGAGTCGCTACTAACCAAATCCATAATTCAATCACTATAAATTTTTTATACAACCTTAACTTATAAGGTCACTTAAAACTTATCATTAAATCTTAAACATAACATACATCGCAAAATAAAGATAATAGCATACTAAACTTAAAACTCAAAGTGCAGCAAAATTAAAACATAAACTAACAAAGATTCATATAACTAAACTCCTCGTAATCATGGGAGCCAAAATCCACTAATCTATTCTCCATAAAAGAGATTAGCGATCCATAATATCTAGATATCTAAAACTTAAATCAATACAACAAATTAAGTTCCAAATATAAAGGAGATGAAGACTAAAACCAAAGCCGAAATCTATCAATAGGAAAAACATTTAGTCACATGCCTTCCTTTAACTCTAGATGCTCCAAGTGTCGTATCTATGCTACGTTCCACCTAAAAATGGAATGGAATGGTTTCACGGCTCATAAGTATTTATACAAAACTTACAATGGAACCGGATGGATAGAATAGGAATCTTTCAATAAAAAATATTTAGTATACTTCCATATAGAGTGCATATAGTGTTTAGTATGTATACATATGAAAGTGTGCTTTCATTAGCTATCATACATCATAGGATTTAAACAACTTATCATTATGGTTAATTATATGAGATCTATATATGGTAATATGCATGACTCTACTAATTCAAAGCATTTTTCTAATATATTTGCATGATAATATGCATACGATCACATGATAAACATTTCTTAATCCATCCATAGTAAAGATACCTAGTGTACATCCTAATAATCATTTTCCATCATTTTTCATGCATAGACTATATTTTTATAACATGAATATGCATATATAAATCATTTCAAATTAGGCATGTAACATTCTTCAGCAATTAACAGTCATAATGAAATATATGAAATTTCACTCTTATATTTCACGAGTCTATCATTACCTTAGTACTTATTGTTTCCGTAAACACTTATCATTCTACTTGTTCAACATTGTTTATTTTCCCGTACTTATCATCATTAGTATTTTCATTCATTAGGTTTCTTCCCTACTTATCAATTTATCATATTTCACGTATCTCTTCCAATAATTTTCTTTGTCCTTCTTTTAGTATCCACTTATCACTATAAGGTTCATTTATTTCCTTCCAATATTCATTCATCATCTTTTCTTTGATCATTTCACAATTGAATTATACTCCAATGGGAGGGCCAACATACACTTTCATTATTCTTACATAATTTGGTAATTTTTATCTTTCATTTGAAGATTTTATATTTTCAATTCCTTTCATGATATCACATTTTCTTGTTCCGCCTTTTCATTAGTAATTTATATATCTCCACTTTCCCTCATGTCACTTTCTTTTCTTATGTGACTTATGAACTTTTTTTTACTTGTGAAACTTAGATGCTTTCATTCTTTATTATAACATTCTCTTTCTTTATATAACTTATAAATCTTAATTTACTCTTGGAACTTGTATGTTTTTCCTTTGTTCTAAAAGATTTTCATTTTCTTCTTATCATGGTTTCACTCTTTTATGTGTCTTATGGACTTTTCATCATTTCTTAACATAGCTTCATATTCTTAATAGTGGGGCTTTTATCATTACTTTATACTTTGACTCATTATGTAATTCCCCAATAACAAGGACCTTAACATTACTTACACATTGGCACATTGTATTATTCCCCAATGGCAAGGGTCTTCACATTTTTTATTTTTACATAACTTATTAATTTTCCATTATTTTTTAAGCTTATGTATTTTCATTTCTTATCTTGACATTTTATTTCTTTATATAGCTTATGAAATTTTCATTTCTTTTTTACATTACTTCATTTTTTTTATCTTCTTATATACTTTCCACTTTTCCCCACTAGTAGGACCTTTAATATTATCTTACACTTTAGCATATTGTATTATTCCCCAATAACAAGGGCTGTCGGCATATTGTATCATCTCAATAACAAGGACTATCAGCATATTGCATTATCCCCCAATAGTAAGGGTCATTACATACATTTATTTTTTATGTCTTAACCATTCTTTTACTTATTACCTATCACTAACCATCATTTAACCTCCAAATGGCAGAATCTTACATCATCTTGACACTTATCATTATCATTTTTTACTTATCTTCTTTCACTCTTATTAATATTTTATTCATTTCATTTTTCATTTATCCTTAGTCTTTATTTTATATTATCATTATATGGTGTGTTATTTAATCTTACACAAGAAGCATGTATTATTACATAATACACTCACTAGCATAATTATAAAGATCTAATCCATCAATAAAAATATTCAAACATCATCTAAAATACATCTAACTATATATCATACACTTGCTATTATGATTAGACATAAATGTTGCATCAACAAATCACTCTCTAACTTACTCAATAAGAAATCATAAAATTTTGCATATTAACATGCTTTCAAACATTATATAATCAATACATCTGACACAAATGAAAATTTCAATAATAATCATATTATGCATACTTTCCAAACATCCATAATCGTAATTTATATCTCAATTAAATCATTTCATAACAATCCCTAAGCAATTTACATGTTGTCACTAGCTATTAACATTCTAATTGGAATCAACATACATCATAATCTTTTCATGCATGCATACTCAATTAATTTCTTCATTCTTACACTAATATGTTAAAAGATGTTTATCTACAATTCAAGTATTCATGTTTTTTTATGGCAAATCAAGTTTTTCATGCATTAATGACTATCATGGAGGCTATAGATTCATAAATCCTTAACTTATAAGTTTTCAAAACTTATGGAATCCAATATCTCAAGGAAATATATATACATATCATCTAAAACCACTTTTCTTTACAAATTAAATTAGCGATTTCTAATATCCTAGCACAATATGATAAGATTTCATTACAAATCACATAATAGGTAATGATTTCTAGGATCCTAACAAAGGGCTTCTCAATCATATAAGGAAAACCTCCATACAAAACACCTAAGAACCAAAAAGACAACGAAAAATAGTGTAAGTTTTGTATAATGACTTACCACAAGTTTCTTCCTCTTCTAACCAAGTAGGCCTTCTAGTATGACCTCCTTGCCTGTTTAAACACATTATTTGCTTAAGATTAAACTAAAGATTTATGGTTAGAATCCATAAACCAATAAAAAATTACAAAAGAAATAGTAAACAAACTTAAATCTAAGCATTAGGGACTCACCTTACTCTTGGAGAATGAGAGTTATCATCTTTTCAACCAGATCTCTCAATTCTCTCTATTTTCTTTTTTATGTTCTAAATGGTTTAATGGGCCTAAATGATGTCTAATAGGATTTAGAATTTGTCTAAAACGAGATCCCGTCCGTGTGAAGGTCAAATAAGAGTAAGCCACGTCATTTCCAGTCTTGTCCGGTCAAGGCGTTGGAGACCGGTTAAGGCTCAGACCCGTCTCCTAACTGGTCATAAGACTGATCTTGAAAATTCCCGAGAACTTAAACTTGTCTTCCTGACCGATCTTGGCCCAAGTCAAGGATGTGTGCTCTAAATTTTCAACTCGAACACTTCGTGGTAAAATGGTCATAACTTTCTTTCAAAAACTCTGAATCATACACCATTTGAGACGTTGGAAAATAGACTCCTAGAGCTTTCTAATGACGTATGGCTTATACTCAAATTATCTCAGGATTAGTACAAATTTGTTTGTAAAGTTATCCCAATTACGACTTCAAACAACTTTCGAACTTAATAAGTTTGGAATTCGTCTTTGCTTTTCTCATTTCTAATTCATTCTATTGGATCCCAAACACAACCAATGACTTCCTAAAATGTTCAGAGACAATTTTACCCTTACACATGGTTATTTACATTTTTTTTCCTTTTAAGAGCATTGTGAGGTGTTACAGGCAGTCCCAAGGTTTACTATCATAGGAGGGGTCTCATGACCCTATGAATAGAGCAGGATGATTAAAGAGGTCCATATGTCAGTTTAGAGCAGATTTGGAAGCTTCTAAAGTTATTTTTTATGATGAGATTCATGGTTCCCACATCTCATTTGGTGGGGTCCACACATGTAGGCACCTAAAGGCACACCTTGGTTGATCAAATGAGGGATTTATATTGATGTTTTAGTCTTTTTTTAGACTTTTTTTTTTTATTTAGATTATAAGTTAAGAGAAGGTGGGAGGTCATTTTTATTTTTGTTTTGGGCTTTTATGACAACCCATGTAATAAGCTATTAAAAGTGACCGATAGGTACTATAAGAGTCACGATTTGGGCTCTTCTTGTTTTGTTTTGGTTTCTATTTTGTGGGATTGTAGGGGTTTTAAAAATGAGGGAATACAGTTTAATTGACAAGGGTGTTGTTTTGATTTTTTGAAAAACTTTAATTTTTAATTAATTTTCATAAAAATATAGATCATGAACATTATTTCTCCCATAATCATCATATGAAATACTAGGGCTTCATTTGGTTTGGATTCTCAAAATTGATTACTGATTATGATTATAGATTCTCATAATTAGATTATGAAAAATGATTTTGAAAATCAAATTTTGATTTGGATATCCTATTTTCAGAAGGTGATTATGAGAATCCATAATAATAATCATGTTTGGTTAGACATTATTCAGAAATGATTATTCAACTAAACAAGATGAGAAAATTCAATTAACAAAAAACATAACTACATCATATAAATGAAAATCATTAACTACTGTTCTTTTTTATCAAATCCTCATTTCTATTGAGGCCCATGTATAGTTCTCTACACAAGTCTAGGCCCCTTTATACTACATATACATAGCATACACAAGCGTTGATGAGGCATATCCTCTAACTGGCACAATGATTAATCAGGATCATTAATACAAGCATATTTCAAAATTTTATAAAAATTTAGACCATTCATACAAATTGAATATGGATGCCTATAATCCAAAAGTAGCATGATGAATCTACAGAGCATTTTTATCTTGCAAAAAAATCTGTCAATTGTGCTTTCTTTTCCCTTGATGAATTTTTAAATGGAAAACCTAAAAATATGATATTTTAAGAAATTTCTAGAACATATACTTAAAAAATGAGGAGAATGATAAAAGCACCGCATTGTGCTAAAGTAGCCCCCAATTAACCAACAAATTTATACTGAATTAAGATAAATTTATGTCCAAAACATCATGTTGGGATGTCATGCATATGTGCCAATTGGGATTGGTAATCTAAATCCCATAAATCTTTTTTTTTTTCATTTTAATTTTAAAACATCAGAAAATTAAACATCAAAAAAAAAAATAACCATCTAAAAAATTAAAAATTACCAAAAAAAAATCACCAGAAAATTAACTGCAAGAAAGACAAAGAGAGAGAGAGAGATAGACGAGTGCGTAGAGAGGAGAGAGACAACATGGCAAATGGGGAAGATATATATATATATATATAGAGAGAGAGAGAGCGGTAGAGAGACGAGTGAGCAGAGAGAGATGAAGAGAGAGATCAAGGCAAACAGGGGGAGAGAGAAATACAGAGAGAGGTAGAGAGACGAGTGAGCAGAGAGATGGAAAGAACAGGACAGATGGGGGAAAGAGAAATAGAGAAGTACAAAGAGAGAGATAGAGAGATGGAGAAAGACATAAGAGAGAGAGACAAAGACAGCAGAAGAAAGACGGAGAGAGAGAGAAAGAGAGCAAAAGAGAGACTGATAGAGTGAAAAGACTGAGAGAGAGAGAGAGAGAGAGGGAAGAGAGACACGGGAGAGAAAGGGAAGAGATTACCTAGCTTTAGTGCTGATTGCAGAGTGAAGACACTTGAAGCCCTAGACGCAGACCTCTCCTGGCTTTGGTGTTGATTGCAGGGTGAAGCCATTGAAGCCAACACAAACCTCTCGCAGTTCCCTTCGCATAGACGAGAAAGACGATTAGAAAAAGAGTCATTCCGTTGCCCCAAAATTGATTACACACCTTATAATAGAATCACAAAAACAAGTCCCCGCCCATTTCTGATTCTCACGATAAACGGTATTTGATTCTCATGAATTGTCTTTGAAAATCTGTACCAAAGTGTCTTTTTCAACCCATAATCGATTCTAACTCAGAGTCAATTCTAAAAAATCCAAACCAAATGCTGCCTAGGATTTAAATCAATGAAGTAAAAGCAAAATACCTCAATGGTGAACCAAACATAGGATGATGATCCAACCTGGTCTCCAAAATTTCCACTTACTCTAGAATTCTCCGCACTTCTCCCAACCTTAGAAAAGTTACAGAACTCATTCTAATGTGGGTACCTCTATTTATAGAGTTTTTGAGAAGCCAAAGTAACCCTAGGGGGTGTGGGATCCTTATGGGATTCTTGTCCTTAGGTAGTGGGTCAAAATATCCTTAAGTCAAATTGCATTAAGAACACTCTATATTTTATCAATTATAAATTGGCACACCGCTAATTGCAATAATCTCTGTTACACATTACAACTGACTTCCCAAAGATAAGAAAATAACAATAAAGCCCTTCCTTATAGATATTTCACAAATATGTCCCTCCATTATATAATATTCCTTAATGACCCTCAAGATGATAAAATTATCACTATCTAACCCCTTTGGTTATTAGAATATTATCATTAGCAACTTAATGATTTGATTGGACTTCTAAAACATTTATTCAATAAAAAAAATTTCAAAATAAGTTTAGTTATGTAATAAATTAATTTTAAAATCATTTGACAAATTCTTTATCATAAAACCATTGGCCAAATTTTTCTTGTCCAATCAAATCACATATTCCCTAAACTAAATATTCTCCCACTTAAGGACAGTGGATTCCTTGTTGGGCATTTAAATCCTCTCAAACATCATGTAGGTTATACAAACTACCCATGATATAGCCTCCAATTAGGCATCACTGGTTGGTAACTCAAAACAACAAACATGACAACTTACAGAAACACAAATCCCTCAAGTCTAAGGATGAGTCTGTAAATATGAACACTTATCCTGATAGTGATGTTTTACCAAATGTGTTCATAATGGATCATATTAAAACATTTCTATAATGCACCCACATGCAAACTTAAAGTCTCACTCCAGTGACTAAGATTACATCACTTCATCAAATGGCAGCTCTACATGTAACAGTCCAATAACTGATGTGCCCAACATCACCCATAGCTGTAAGGGTTTAGGTCTACAACAACTGGATTAGCAGATCTCTCCACACATTCTAATGTGCCTAACATCCTACTATGTTACCTGAGGACCACCCATCTCATCTCCTGAGATAAAATAAGTATCCATATTAAGAAACAAATACATGTGATAAAGAAATAAAAGGTTATTATTAATTTAAATAAATAAACAAATATGTCTATATTTTTATGTGAATGGCTTTGCTAGGACATATTTCCAATGAATGGAATCTTAATAAAATTGAGGGTTTACTTCTTCACGAGTTGGAGTTCTCACACAAGTTTAGTAATGCCTCAAACTTGAGTGGATAGGGTTTTTCCAGTTTGAGATTAAGGATTTCTCCCAGGTATCAGTTATTCTTCTTCTTCTGGATTCCTTGTTTACGTGAACCCCATCTTCTCCAACCTTTTCAATTACACCATACAAACCTTAATACTCCATCATACAATACCTGTGGCATCAAAGTCCCAATTTTTCTCTATGAAGATTTCCTCCATAACCCATTAACCTAAGCCCCCAATCTGATGAATCATACAAATTCCCTGATTCTGAGTACCCTGGTTTGGGAATAGACTCACAGACAGTGGTGGATTCCTGCAGCTTCATCAGAGGAGACCTTTCTCATTGGTATTGATTTCTACACTGAGATTCCCCTTGGACAGTGCTCATGGCTGCCATGACACAGGTGACACAGGCCAACCTATGTGCACAGATCCAGAAGTGGGTTTATATATGTGGAGCACCTGGAGATATCTGCATCCGCAAGGTGTTTGAAGTATTACCTGTGACTACTGATCTGTGGGCTTATGAATCAGGCATCTTTATTGCTGACCAAGGCATCACCAAGTTTGTTGCACTAGAAGCCTCGCATAGTTGTTATTTGCTACACTCTTTGTTGTCCAGTGTTCTGACAACACCTGGACCTTTTTTCAACATAGGACAGAAATAGTTAACTCGAGACATCAGTCCCTAACTGCCTAGCCGAGATCCTATGTCTTCCCTATTGTTATCAGCCCTTTGGCTTTATTTATTTGGTCTTGCTATCATTAAATGGGGTACTGATTTCTGTAGTCGGAAGTAGACTTTAGTAGTATTTTCATTAAATCTTATTTGTTATATTTTTTATTTGGTTCCTTTTCTTAAGTCTTGAATTGTTCAATTACCTAGTTTGCTTCTTGATTTGGACGTGTACTTGAATACAGAATAGGAATCCAGTTTATATTCCTTTATTGCTTTGAGTAATTGCTTAACCTTTCTTATTGCACTTAATTCACATGTATGCTGCATCAGCCATGCTCTCCTACCCTATACACCCTCTCCCTTAAGGAACCAGTATACTCCTACTTTTACCCTCTCTGGTTGTCTCTGACACCACCACAAACCTTCCCATCTAGTTCCCTTTCCTCATCACCATTAACACCCAATCTCCCTTGTTCTTTGTCCAAATCATCTTTAGGGAACTATGTCTACTACCCACCTGCCTCAGACATCTGCATAGCCATCCCATAATATTCCCAATTCCTTCCGGTTATCCTAATTGCTTTAGCTACCTTCAAAGTTCGAAGAAATCTTCAATTTCAAAGCTACACTATTTGATCTTATGATCTTCCTCATGTTAATTCTTTTTTATTTATTTATTTATTTATAGACAAACTGAATGGACACCAATTAGTAGATAGGCCCAATCATAATTCAAATAGGCACTAATAAGACAATGCCATACTTCTAAATCAACCAAAGGGCTGTTATCTTGACTCTTAAAAATATCTCTCTAAGAGGACAAATAATGATCTACTCAAGCAATGTCGTTTCACTCCTGTTTAATATCATAGCTAGAAGAGTTTTGCATTCATAATTTAAAATGCCACAGCCAAGCCTCCAGTGAAGTTGCATATGCATAAACAATTGTTAAATTATCAGTTAAAAAAAACTAAAAAACAAAATAAAAATACAGATAGAGTTAACCGTGTACTTATGGTTTCCATCAAGAGAAAATTAGATCAGCCCACATATTCAGCAGGAAAATATCTAGACCAAGTGTGCTAATTGTACTCCACTCATTCAAGAACAAGCAGATTTATCCCATAAGTGAGAAGAAGCAGTCAAATAAAATGGGTTTGATCTTGTAAACCTAAGCAAGCACTTTGACTAAATGTAATAATCTTCTCCAAATAATAAACTCAATTGACCACATGATTGATGCTTGAAACAACTCAGGCTTTAAGATTTGTCGGTGTAGAATTTCATCACACAAGATGAAATGATGGATGTCTTCTATTTCCTCTTTGACTATTTTGATTTGGTTAAACCTTTAATATTTTACTTTCCAACAGCTCTGATTCGAATCTCAAGCTTTTGAAACCTTGGTTCTCAAGCCACAGTGGGCGGATTGTTATTATTATTTATTCATCTAAAAAAAAACTTGGTTCTGGAGGTACTTTGGGTTTCAAGATTGTCATGGAACCAAGACAAACAAGGGTTCTACACACAATCTGTCAATAGCAGGTCTTAGAGAAGATGAAGATATGGAATTTTCATTTATAGGTCATCCACCAAAAAAATATTATTTATATGTCATCTTCAAGAAGGCTATTCAAATGGTCCCACTATCAAGTTTTTGGGGGCTTGATCATAGGGTTTGGTGATCCTTTACAAGAAGTTCCGCATGGCTCAAATTAAACTTTAATTAAGATGTCTATGAACACCAGTTCATGAAAAGAAAGATGACTGATTAATATACAGATCTAAGTGAGCTGACATCTTCTTTTCCTTTGATCCTTTGATGATCTACAGTTCAACACATAAATCAACAAAAAAAAAAAGTATACTAGAGAAAATGTGAAACTTATGATGCACTTTGGGAGAAATTAAATCATGGTGCATCCAAAGCTTTATGGACACTGTGAAGTTACTACCTATGCTGACAAGGGAGCAAACTGATCCCCAAAGTCAGATGAAAGACTCACTATGTAAAGGGAAAGATCAGACGATGGTAAACTGATGAATCTTTAACTGGAGCCAGTCTCGAGAACCGGAAGCCTGCAATGTAAACTGATTGACTTGTCTGTCTGTTGTGTCCCTGGAATGAAGAATTGGAATATCACGGTCAAGCAAGCACCCTGTGGAGCTATACCTGCAAAGCAGAACATCCAAGCTCTCAATCCCAAAAGAGGAAAGTCATAAAACCTACTGATCAACTTGAAACTTTGCTAAGATGACCATACTTTGCCAAGCATTAAGTATCCAAACTCTAATTTTGTCAAATATAATAGACAGGTAATCAGATCTCCCCCTTACAAGTAGGTGACAAAATTTTGAAAGTTAAAAGTGCACTGGAGTAAGTAGCAACAGCATAGGAGGTTTTTTACAGACCACGTACCATAGAAAGCACAATCTGGCTTCGCCAAGTGACATTGCAGACTCTTGGCAAAGTGCTTCATGCTCACTTGCTGTACAAATTCACACAAACAAACAGAGTGATAGGTGGTTTAAAACAAAATTACAGAACAGTATTGTGTCAGTCAAATTGTCCAAGCAGTAAAGTCAACTTCAAGTCAGATGGTTCATAATTCACAACTCAGCTGAGATCCTACCCTATTCAGTGATAGGTCCCGTTACAGATTTAAGCTTAAGCAAATGTTCTCTTTGGGTGAGAACGTACCACACTTAGATAAATTGTTTTCTCATGATTCATTGATAAATTCTTGGCTGCTTAAATAAGCAAGGCCATGTACATAATGCCGGAAATAAAGGAAAACTAGTAGCTAGCAACTGGAACTTAGACACGTAAAAACAGAGCATGCAAATACATGTAAAAACAGAGCATAACTAACGGAAATAACATGCAACAGAAAACACACGTCCTGCAACATAAAACTCTCAACTGGAAATGACCCAGTCCAATTTAGCGTGATCTTCTCGTTCTTTACTTGCCCATGACCCTGTCTACTGCAACGGTCTACATCCAACTTCATCCCAGATATTTGGGATTTGGCTTTAGGCCTCTCTCCGAACAACGTGGTCTAACAATACTCTCCCCCTCCAGTGGACGCTTGTCCTCAAGGTCCTCAGATGGAAATTGCTCAAGCAATGACTGGGTTGTCTCCCACGTGGCCTCCTCCGCTGGTAGACGCTTCCACTGGACTAAGCTTTCTTCTTCAAATTTATTTCCCCGTTTGACCCAGCGAGTGTCCAGTATTTGTTGAGGTTCCAATATAATTGCGCCTTCATCGGTCACTGGCGGCAGTTCCTTAGAAGGTATTACCAGGTCTCCCGCGAATTTTTTAGCAGGAAACGTGGAAAACAGGATGAATGCATGCTCCTTCTGGCAGCTGAAGTTTATATGCAACCGCTCCAATTTTTTTTAGCACTGGGTATGGCCCGTAAAATCGACTAGCGAGCTTCTGGTGGGCACGTTTGAAAACTGATTGCTGCCGATAGGGATGCAACTTAAGAAACACCATATCGCCCACTTCGAATGTCACATCCCGCCTCTTTTGATCCGCTGTCTGCTTCATGCAATTGCTGGAAGTCTCAAGATTAGCCTTAAGTTGGTGCAACAATTCATCTCTATACACGAGACTCTGGTCCACTTCATGCACAGAAGAAAAACCACTATGGTAAATGGGAATTGGAGGAGGCAAACGACCATACAACGCCTGCAATGGGGTCATCCCTGTAGACGCATGATATGTCGTATTATACCACAGCTCTGCCCATGGAATGTAGGTGCTCCATTTGTGTGGCCATTGGTGAACAAAGCAGCGAAGATATTGCTCTACACAACGATTGACCACTTCCGTCTGTCCGTCGGTTTGCGGATGATAGGCGAAGCTGAGTTTTAACTTAGTACCTGACATTTGGAAGAACTCTTGCCAAAATCGGCTAATAAATATAAGGTCCCGAACACTAACGATCGATCTGGGAAGGCCATGTAATTTGATAACCCCTTCCACAAATATTTCAGCCACACCTTTAGCTGTAAAAGGATGAGTTAAAGTTAAGAAATGTGTGAATTTACTTAACCTGTCGACAACTACCAAAATTATGTCCTTGTCGTGGGATGTCGGCAAGCCTTCAATGAAGTCGAGAGTGATATCGTCCCAGACTTAGCAAGGAATGGGCAAAGGTTGCAGGAGCCCTGCTGGGGACATTGCTTCAGACTTCATTTTCTGGCATATTTCACAACTTTTGACATACTCCTGCACAGCCTGGTACATTTTTGGCCAGTAAAATTGCTGGGCCAGCTTCTTGAACGTCCGCAAGACCCCGGAGTGTCCTCCTATTTTTGTATCGTGGACTTCATTCAGTAGTTTCGCCCGTAGTGCTGCATGAGGGGATGACCACCCTTCCTTTAAATAGGAGCAATCCATTACGCCATGCATATGGCCCTTCTGGTTGATCATTGGCCACGCGGGTCAGAGATTGGATATAAGAATCTTCTTCATAAGCCTTTTTAATTTCATCCCATACGGTCACCTCTGACACATGCAGATGATGAGGAACTGGGCTACCAGATTTACGTGAGAGGGCGTCCGCTGCTGAATTCTTGCAGCCTGGGCGGTAAATGATTTCGTAGTCGTAGCCCATTAACTTGGCCACCCATTTCTGCTGTTCCGGCATAGCCACACGCTGCTCCAAAAAATATCTCAAGCTCCACTGGTCGGTTTGGATGAAGAATTTTCTCCCCAATAAATAAGGTCGCCACAAACGTATGGCCTCCACAATTGCAAGCATCTCCTTGGCATAGGTTGACCAAGATTTTTTTGTAACCCCCAGTGCTCGACTCATAAACCCAATGGGCTTGCCCTGCTGCGATAGAACTGCGCCAATCCCCTCTCCCGAGGCATCGGTTTCAATGGTGGAGTCATTGAAATTAGCCATTGCCAACGTCGGAGTGGTTGTCATCGCTTGCTTAAGAGCCAGAAAAGTTGCTTCGGCTTCATCATGCCAGCCGAACTTTCCCTTTTTGAGGAGGTTGGTAAGGGGTCGAGCTATGATGCCGTAGTTTTGAACAAACTTCCTGTAATACCCTGTTAAGCCTAAAAAACCACGTAATTCAGAAATATTAGTGGGGGGTGACCATGCGACCATGGCCACAATTTTACCGTTATCCACCTTCACTCCTTGATGTGTGACAATGTGCCCCAAGTATTCCAATTCTTGCTGGCTAAACACGCATTTGCTTGCTTTGACAAAAAATTGTTGCTGCCGCAAGATCTCCAAGGTTTGTCTAACATGCATTACATGCTTATCCCAAGTGGGACTATATACCAGAATGTCATCAAAAAAAAACCAAAATGAATTTTCGAAGGTAGGGTCGAAATATAGAGTTCATGATGACTTGAAATGTAGAGGGTGTGTTACAAAGGCCAAAAGGCATTACGAGATATTCGTAATGGCCATTATGAGTGCGGAAAGCAGTTTTAATAACGTCAGGAGGATTGACCCTTACTTGATGATAGCCAACCCTCAGATCAAGTTTGGTGAAGTAAGAGGCGCCATACAATTCATCCAACATATCGTCCACTGTTGGAATTAGGAAACGATCCTTGATGGTGGCGACGTTAAGTGTGCGGTAGTCTGTGCAAAACCGCCAACTACCATCTTTTTTCTTCACTAGTAATACCGGCAAAGAAAATGGACTAGTGCTAGGATGAATGAGCCCTGAATCTAACATCTCTTGGACCTGCTTCTCGATTTCAGCTTTCTGGAAATGGGCATATCTATATGGATGTACATTAATTGGCTCGGTCCCTTCCTTTAGCGTAATGCAATGATCTACCTCGCGCACAGGTGGCAAACTTGAAGGCTCCTGGAACACGTCCTCATAGTCTTTCAGCAACCTCTGCATATCTTGTTGCTTATCATCAAGAGACGCATCATGTGATGCTGCTCCCATGGTCGGTTGAAAGCACACCGCAAATAACGCATGACCTTGGCGGAACTCCTTTGATATTTCTTTTGGTGAAGCCACCTGAATTGCTTGCACGTCTACACCTTGCAGCCTTCGGTCTTGATTTTCCCAAATAAAATCCATGGTCAATTGTTTCCAGTTACAAACCACGAAACCGAGCATTTCAAGCCATTGCACGTCAGGTATAAGGTCAAAACCTGTTAAGGGCGGAGAAAAAAGGGTGAGGTAAAACTCGATGCCCTGTAATTCCACCCGTACCTTATCGTAACGCCCCTGACACTTTAATCTTTCTCCATTAGCCACTCGGACAGAAAATGCCTCCGTAGGTATGATTAGCAACCTGAGCATGCTTGCCAAACGGTCGTTGATGAAGTTATGCGTCGACCCGCTGTCAACCAAAACCACTACTTCGTGAGGGCCCATCCTTGTTGTTATGTGCATGGTTCTTGGACCCGTCCATCCAGTTAATGCATGCAACGTGATTTCTAGTTCCAGTTCAGGTTCCTGTACCTCCGCTGTATCTTCACCTTGATCTTCCTCCAACGTCTGCTGATCAGTAATGTCTTCACATACCACGTTACCCGCATGCCCCTCCAAAAGTAATAACCGCGTTTTTGACATCTATGCCCAGCTATGAAGCGTTCATTGCAGTTGAAACAGAGGCCTTGTGCTCTTCTCCTTTGCATTTCCTCCCAAGATAAACGCCGAATAGGGGCCGCAGATGTAGCAGGAGCTACACGGGTGGCTTGTGGAAGAGCAAAAGGAGCTCTTGCAGGTGGGGATCGCACGAGCCTTCGCTGCCGTGTAAGTTGATCGTCTCGCATCCGTGCCAAGTTAATGGCATCCTTGAGGGACTGAGGTTTAAACATCCGAATCCCATCAGCAATTTCAGCTTTTAAGCCGCCCATGAATGTCCCCACCAGCGCCTTCTGAGTCCATCCCTGAACCCTGTTGCCGAGCTTCTCAAACTTGCGCTGATAATCATGCAAAGTCCCTAGCTGCCTGACTCGGGAGAGAGCCTCGTCAAAGTCTTCACACTCTGATGGCCCAAAATGAGCCCAGAGTTCCTCTTCGAATTTCTCCCATGTCATCACGTGTCCTTCCCGAAACGTCCTGCGAATCCACTGCCACCACTGGTTGGCTTCCCCTTCAAGATGATATGCTGCCATAGCAACCTTCTGGGCTTCCACCGTTCCCTGGTACTCAAAGAATTGGTTCACACGGTTGAACAATTCTGTTGGATCATCCCCCGAAAATCGCGAAAATTCAAGCTTTGCCGTTTTGGAAGAAACGATCGGCCGTCCTCCGTCTTGATTATCACGAGTGTGATTGCCATGGCTTGGAGACTCGTGATTTGCAAGCAACACATTTGAGAGGAGGTTAATGGTTTCCTCCAAATGGTGAAGTCTATCAGTCACGCCAAGCTCCATTCGGTGCAACCCCTCCTGCACCGTGCCTAGCCCAGACTCCAAATGTTCGATGCATTCTTTGTTGGTTCCCATGAACCTGGCTCTGATACCAATGATAGGTCCCATTACAGATTTAAGCTTAAGCAAATGTTCTCTTTGGGTGAGAACATACCACACTTAGATAAATTGTTTTCTCATGATTCATTGATAAATTCTTGGCTGCTTAAATAAGCAAGGCCACGTACATAATGCCGAAAATAAAGGAAAACTAGTAGCTAGCAGCTGGAACTTAGACACGTAAAAATAGAGCATGCAAATACACGTAAAAACAAAGCATAACTAACGGAAATAACATGCAACAGAAAACACACGTCCTGCGACGTAAAACTCTCAACTGCAAATGACCCAGCCCAATCCAGCGTGATCTTCTCGTTCTTTACTTGCCCATGACCTTGTCTACTGCAACGGTCTACGTCCAACTTCATCCCAGATATTTGGGATTTGGCTTTAGGCCTCTCTCCGAACGACGTGGCCTAACATTCAGCCAAGTTGTCATGGACTTAATGGAAAATTGGACTGGCAAATTCACTTTTGTTACTAAAATACCAATTACTAAACGATAGTTTCATATCTGGAAAATGAATAGACATCACAACATGGAGAGACTTCAGTTCAGTAGGAAACACAGCACAAACCACAGAGAGAGCTTCTCCCCTCTGTATTGCCACTTCTGTGCGAGATTGAGCACTGACATCTCGATCCCCAACTGGGACTTCCGCTGAAAATTAAAACAAACAAGAGTTGTGAAGTAAAAAAAAGAAGAATCTTATCGAACTTCGTAGATCAACATCTACTTATCAATGCACAGTTGGAAAAAGATATGCTCGATTACCTTGGACTCCAAGAACTCTCAATTTGCGGAACTCAGACCCAACAGTAATCAGGGTAGTTGAGACCTGTAAATGGAGATCCCCATACTGGGTTATGGAGACATTAAGTAAGTCACCTACATGCTTCAGCCGATCCACAAAGTTTTGCAACTGCAGTAAATCAGGTATCTGCACTAGAGTCTGCAAAGGAGGAGGTTCAAGAGACAAAAATATGGCTAAGCACAAACCATCACTGCTATAAAAAGCACAAGATACCGGTGTGTGGGGGTAAAGGTATTAGACAGAAGTTAGACCTGGGGCAGATCCTGGGCAATGTCAAGAGCAGATTGGAGTTCCATAACATCAGCTCTGGACAGAGGCTTAGAGATAGGAACATCTTGGATTACTGCCGCTTTGTAACCCTGGAAAGATCCATAAGTCAGAAAGATGGAAACAAAATACCTTCTAAGCATAACGGTTTATTTAAGGTTTTTGTAACATCTAAGTTTAGTGCCACTCTGGATGTGAGAAACCACTTGACTGGGGTTGTTCCATATAAAGGAGATCTAGTTCCCACTTTTTAGTTTTAGGCTCCAACTTGTAAATGGACAATCACAATGTAATTCCCATACAGCATGTCAGAAACTTGCGAAATGAAACTTTAGAGTGAGAAAATAAAGCGACTCTTGAGCTTCGACTTCAACAAATGTCAAAATGTGGGAGAAAGTTGCAAGTAAAGAAACAAAGTAGTCTCAGGCATTAAGGAATCAATGAAGCCTGGCCAAACCAACCCAACAAATCAGACTAAGCTCCCATGGCTGATGAGTGATGTCTAAGTAAAGTTCAAGCCAGAAAACCTTGTCAGGGCATGACCAGGTAACTATCTAAGATTGTGTGCCCGGAAAGATAGCTCCAAGTTTATAGAATCAAACATATGTGGTCATCCTTTGAATAAAGCCATTAGACTTGCAGCAATTCAATCAAGGGGAAAAATTCGAGGAGAGTTTTGCTAAGATGCAGTGCAAAATCAATCCAAGCGTAAAAATAGAAACATGCAGATATCGCATGAGAGCCCTATAGAAATCGTTAGAATCATGTAATAATGTTACAATTGAATTGGAACATGTGATGCAAATTATTTTTCATGTGTTTATGTCATTTTATCGAATACTTGGCGGAGCAACAAATGAGCTACAATAATAAGAAGAACAATAATAATCAGTAAAAGAAGAAGAAAGAAGGCATAGAAGGATATTACCTTAGTCTCGAAGGTGAGGAAAGGTATGGGCTGGCGAGAATTCGGAGGAAGCTTCTTGACGAGCTTGACCTGGAGGCGGTTGGAGGTGGCGGCGCCAGTGGCACAACCACCGGCACCCTCGATGCTGATGCTAACGCTGCTACGGAGGGCGCGATGGAGAAGGCCAAGATCGATGGCGAACGCGATGCGGTCCTCGTTCTGACTGGAAATGCGGTAATCTTCGAAGAGAGTCTCCTTGCGAAATTGGGCGATGGACTGGACGCCATCTCCGTTAAGGAGGTTGTGGAGGAATATGGCGTGGTCTCGGGTGAGGTAAAGGTGGCATACCTTTCCCATCTTGTCCAGAGCCGGCAGGAACCCTGCATTAAGCGTTAGCGGTTAGCATACTCAACTCTGAATTACTAGACAGGCGGAGCAAAAAAGAAATGTTAAGTTTCTGGTTGCAACTCACTCTTCTCTAGAAGAGCGACTCCATTTTCTGTAAGGAATGCTTTGAACTTCATCCCTCTATCTCGCGCTTATCAGTCCTAGAGACTAGACACAAACAATCTTTGAAGGGCGTGCTTCGAATCGCGCCCTTCTTATGGAACATTGGTGTGAACGCCTTTTTTATTTTATTAATTTAAGCGGTGCTTATGGTTTTGGAGGGAAACCTCAAGATTTTTATTCTTGATAACCCGCTGGGATTTGGTTTCCCCCCTAACCTTCCACCACAGGCAAGGGCACATCACCTCCAGAAGTGATTTGTAAATTCCGGTTTGACATAAAAAAGATGTGCACAACCAATTTTTTATGCCAAACGGTGCACTTTGGTTGTGTACATGTCCTAACTGGACATAAGCATACAGGACAGGATCTTAAGCCTGTGCCCCTGCATGTTAAGGTCACTTTAAAAGGGTGCACCAAATCCTATGGCCCACCCTTGATCTACTAATTACTTTTTAAGGTGTTCACACCTTCCCATGATTTGGTGAGCCCCTTCACAAATGCCTAAAGGTTGGCCCACATGTAGTGGTGGACACATGGTGTCAAAAAGTGAAAATCACTTTTTCAGCATTGTGTGTTTGCCCCTACATGCCTAAGACCTTAGGCATTTGATAAGGGGCATACAATCAAGTGGAATCCTCCCATTCAATCAACAAATAGTTAGCATACAATTTCGACACAATTTCAAAAAAAAACAATTCCAGGTAAAATAAGGCTATGAATTCACTAATCTCTCTTATAATTTAAAATAATATATGTCACGACCCAAATCTACAAGCAGTGTTATGGGTTGAGTTTGGATCCATGACATGGGAATAACCCACCTTGAACTTGTTTCTCATAACAGAGATACCAACGAGTTTTCCATATAATTGATTACTTTTTCACTTTTTATATAAATTGATTATTTTTTCAATTCACATTCGTTTTAATGCATTCATTTAAAATATTGTAACATTGTTGTGGAATAATAATAATAACAATTATAATACAGAGCAAGAGCAACGGAAATAGTAATATCATCGTGTCTAGAATATCTTTTAACCATCCAATGTAAATGGCCTAAACCTATCCACAAATGTAAATACAATTCATTGCCCTATGGGCACAACCAAAATACTAAACAAAATTATACATCTCTCATTCAAAGTAAACAAAAACTAAAATGTAAAGTGAATGAGAGTGATCACCCAACTCCTCACTCTATGCTACATTCCAAGCAACCTCTATCAGTACCTATTCTCTAAAACTCCATGTGCAAGTGGTACAAATTGAGGTAATATTGACCGGCTTAGTGGGAAGGTATATAATTTATACAACACAAAAAGAAGTAAAGCAGATATCACAATTGACATAATGTTCTAAAATAGAAGAAGAAAACAAAGTACATAATTGCATGTATCAACATTAATATGCATGTATCTCTCTTAGAATCAAGCATGCACATACTTCGCAAGACTAAGTGATAATCTAAACCATAACAGTCCCAAAACATGCGTGTACTAAAGCTACATGTGTAACACCATGTATCTTGCACATTTGTCATATGTATACTCTACACGCATAATATATATGTTCTGCACATACTTAGAACTGTTTAAACACATATATATTGATCTGTAAATTGACATAATTTTAAAGGGACACAAATAAAAATATATAAAAAATTTGTGAGAAAACTTTATTCCACTAGATAGGCATAGAAGTCCAGAGTCCAACGAAACAAACGGTGAACAAAACGGACACTAAATGAAAAAGTTATAGCAATTTTAGTGAGCAAAGGTCCAATAGAAAAAAAAAAAAAAAAAGGGGGGGGGTGCAACTCGATTGATCACCCACTTGCCAATTGATCGCTCAGCGCAACCAGTTTTGGAAAATCATCTCAGACTCCTTGGGTATCAAGAATAAAAATCTTGATAAGAAATTGAACATGACCTAAAGAGATGTATAAACCTTAGAAAAAGGATCAAGAAAACGAAAAAGATAAAGGAAGAGGAAAAGCTAGGTTTTACTAATAATTTTGGGATTTTGGAAGAAGAAAAGAGGGAATAACACAATAAGCTTTAGAAATCCTATTTTCTACGATAAGAAAGTTATTTTGTAAAACATCTATGTTTTCTTGTTTTGTTTAGATTCTTAGAAGTATTTTGATAAGAAATATGTGTAAGTAACTTTGCAAAACATAATGTTTCTTGTTTTGTTTAGGTTCTTAGAAGTATTAGTAACTTTGCAAAACATACATGTTTTCTCGTTTTGTTTAGGTTCTTCGAAGTATTTTTATAGGAGATCTCTACAAGTAAGGATGCAAAACCATGTTTATCTTCTCGTTTTTGCTAAGAAAACTGAGTTTTAATTCTCTACAGGTAATTATTCAAGATATACTTGTTTTCATTGTTCTTATGATCTTAGATTTCTTGTATTCTATTTTTATATAGATATAAATTGGTTCTACTCTTATCTTGAAAGGTTTTAAACTAAAGATTCACTATTTTCAAATGGGACTTTTGTCCTGTAAGAACGTAAGTAAACTATGCCTTATTTTTTAATGATTTTATGTTCTTAAATTATTTGATCTCAATGTTACAAAGTATTGTATTCATTTTGCTTCAGTTATAATCTGTTTATTTTCTTAAAATCAATGTTCTAAAATTAGGTTATCTATTTTACAAGAACTCTACATGTTTTGATCTTAAATTTGCATTAGATAATTTCTTAAGTATGCTTTAAAAAAAAAATTTGCAAAGAAGAGTGCTTAGTTCATATAATATTGTTAAGGTTAATACTTAAAGCTACATATTGGCCATGTTTTGATTAATATATATAAGAAGTTTTGCTTAGTTATTTCAAGTTTTGATAAGGATGAACCATGTCATGCCTAATTTTTGCAAGATCTATATCATTTATGTTAGTTCATGATTTTGAAAGGAAAAATATTCTTAAATGTGTTTAAATAATCAAGAAAATCCTCTATTTTGCAAAGAATATATTTACTATGTGTTTCTACAAAAGAAAACATCAATTTTGAAATGAAAAGAAAAGATTTTGAAAGATAAGTTTTATTAGAAAGTAAGACATGCATTCATGTATACTTTTATGAAGATATGTGATAGATTGTAATGTGATAAATTCTGTGATGTCTTGTACTATATGTTATGCATGTGATTGTATAGAAAACCCTTGATGGTTAAGGTAATGTGAAGCTCCATAATTGAAACCTAAAAAAGTGGCTTGTGCTTAGAAGAATAATAGGTGTATAAGTTCCATTGAGAAAATCCTTATGGATAGAAGTGTGAAGGTCTGAATGACCAATATAAAAGTGATGTGAAGTATGTGATGTGAAAACCTACCTAACAGGTTTATATGTGGGCTTGTGTAAATGATTTGTGATTTGATTGTGTTAAGACCCAAAAATATTAAAAAATGAATACCCATTATATTTTTGGTAATCTATCTACAAATTGGTATATATATTTTTGATAACTTACTTATAGGTTGGTATGTGGGCTTGTGATAACCTGTCTACAGATTGGTATGTAGACTTTTGATAATTTAACACCTTGTACCATGACATACATGTCACACAGAATGTTAACACATGTCACATAAGTTCTGTACACACAGAGGACCACTTAAATGCACATATGATGATCCAAACATTGACACAACTTTAAAAAGGCACCATCGAAAATATAGAAAAAAATCTTGAGTAAAATTTATAGTTTTAGATAAGCACGAAAGTCTAGAATCATACACAATAAACGGTGAGTGATACAAACACCAAACAAAAAAGTTAAAGGCAATTTACTAAACAAGGAAAAAAAAAGGTCAAAGACATGACAAGTTTTGTAGCTATCATAAACAATTGGGATATCTTCATAAATAAATCTGCATCAATCCAATAGAAACTACCATACAAATAACATATCCTTGGAAATATCTATGAGCCTACTTTTCAATACAAGAAACGGTGAGTGAATTGAAATTCCCTAGAAGAAGTTATGACAATTTTTCCACAAAGTGTTTATGTTGTCTGGTATGGTTTGAATCAATAGATTTTAAGATAACTTTTAAAAATATACTAATAAAAATGTATGATAAATTAGAGTGCAAGCTAGATATGCTTGGAAAAGTCTTGAAGTTCAGTTTCCCAAAAAAAAAATGGAGAGTGAATATGAGTTTTATATAGAAAGTTATGGTCATTTTTCCACCGGGTGTTTGTGTTGAAAAAATTTTGGTAGGATGATGTCATCAAAGTGGAAAATTTCGTACAACCACAATTTTTATAAAATTCTACAGACATTTTATAATACCCCGCATTTAACTAAAATGGTAAAAATGTAATTTAACACACTTAATGATAAATTTGTCACTTCACATGTTTAAACATACCTTAGAGTGGTTTAGGAACATGTTGAACCAATTTAGAAGTGTAAAACTCAAGTTAGGTATTGGATTTGTCAAGCTTGAGAGTTATCCTGATTTCGAATTTGATGTAACTTCATGGGACCACCGATACCAATCTAGAGTGAATTAAAGTACAAATCATATACCTATAGAAAGATATGGAAGTCTAATTTCCAACCCATTAAACGAAGTATGATTATGAGCCTCCTAGGAGAAGTTATGACAATTCTCCTATAAGGAGTGAGTGCTGACAAACTCACAAATTTATGGTAACTTTTAGGGCCCACTGACACAAATCTTGAATGAATTAGAGGAAGTTATGGGCATTTTAGTGCAAAGGGGTCGAATCTGTAAAAGCCATCCGGATTGATCTGCCCAGATTGATCCGATTTTGTCAAATTGATCTAAACTTAGAGGATCAATCCGATTTTTAGCGGATCGATCCAGCATCTCAGAATTTACAAGAAAATTGGTCTGAAACCTATCGGATCGATCCGATTTTGACCCAGATCGATTCGATTTCGCGAAAATTGACTTTTAGGATTTAGAAAATGTCAATTTTACCCTAAAAAGTGTTCCACTTCACCTAGGATTCTTATGGGAGCTATATAATGGATTAACCTCGACTTAATCTAATGCAAAAACACAAGAAACAAATGAAAGAGTGGAAAAATAAGGAAACAACTAGGGTTTGAAGGATTTTGGGGATTTTTGAAATAAAAAAACTAGGAACAAAGTTGTGATTCAACAAAGAGGTAAGAAACTATGCAATCTATCATTTTTACTTAGGTTCTTAGTTATCTAATGATATTGATTTTGTTTTCAAGAGTTTTTACAAGTTTCACACAAGTTTTGAATAAGTTTCTAAGTGAATATTACAAGTACCATTGAAGAACTTCTTAAGCATGTAAAGATTGAATTTTTACAAAGCAAAGTAATTGTTTTCCATTACCATAATAATGATTTTGAAATCTTATAAAGTATAGACTACCACATAGATCAAGGCATGTGAAAGTTTTTATTGTATAAGATAATTTTTAAGAAAATACTATTAGTATTGATAAAGTTTCTTTGTTATAAGGTCATAGATATTGAAAAACCATTGTATTGATATGAGAATTGTGATAGAGATTATTGTTAATGTATTATATGGATTATTATAGAATTTCTGTAAAATTTCCATAAAAAGTGTTTAGGATGGTCAAGCAAATTCTTTTTTTTTTAAAGTAATACTTACGGTATTGTTAAAATGCTAGATCAACTTACTATTATATGTAAGAGTGTAAGTATATGTAGAATGATTAAATTGTTATTGTTATGATTTTTCCATGCCAACCCTTCATCATCCAAGGGTTATTGTGATGATGCTCATTGCACCTGGCTTATGGTGTAAGTGACCTTTCGCCGGGGGTAATGAGACTTGAACAGACCCTTCGTCGAGGGTTAATAAGGCTTGAACAAACCCTTCACCGGGGGTTAATAAGGCTTGAATAGACCCTTCACCAGGGGTTAATGAGGCTTGAACAGACCCTTCGCCAGGGGTTAATGAGGCTTGAACAAACCCTTCATTGGGGGTAATAAGGCTTGAACAGTTCCTTTTACTGGGGGTTAATAGGCTAATATGACATCATATTATAATGCATTATCTTTGGCGTGAGACTATTGAAATGTTATATGTGAATGTCTGAATACTACATGAAAGAATGAAAAAGAAAGTGAAAGTGAAAAAAAAGACTAAAATCTTAAATATGCAATGAATGAAAGTAAGAATGCTACATGTTAAGAAAAGTGATAAGAAAATGAATGAAAGTAAAATGAAAGAACAAAGATAAAAGAATTCTATGTTTATGAGATTGATATTAGACCTTATAGTATAAGTAGTATGAGAAATTAGTATTGTAATTGTTATTTTATTGTCTCATCTACTTCTACTTCGTTTTACTGTTTTTGTCATATTCTGTAAGTCTTGACTATACTTCTGTATAGCATTGCATCTTTTCTACTGGGTTTTCCAAACTCACTCAATACTACATAGGAAATGAAGAGGAAGAAGAGTTAGAGTAGGAATAAAGAGGACGGTTAGAGGATTGTGCGCCTTGGTGGCTGAAATGGACAGTTAATTAGTTATTGTTTCATATTTTAGTTTAGACATTGTTATTTATTCAAGAGATATAATAGTTAGTTGATTTCAGTTTCAATACTTTAGTATGAGGTTGTTATATCTTTTAGTATGGTTTGAATGGGTGGTTATAGGATTTATATTTCATATTCATTATGAATTTTATATGAATATAGTTGAGGTATTAGCTTACTATTTCGTTGCGATTAATTGAATGAGATGAATGGATTAAACCTGTGGTAATGCACATAAGTGCATAAAGAAAATTTATGGATAGAAAATGATAAAGGTGTGTGAACGATAAGGACAAGAAAAAAATATATATATGTAATTGTAATACCTCAATATATGAATGAATGATGTCGTGTCTTGAAATTCGTGTCCTTTGGATATGGGTTTTGGGTCACCACACTTGCAAAGTCCTATTTTTTCCTTTTTGCTACCCCATTATGTTGAGGAGTTTTGGGTGCAGAGAATTCATTCATTGCAGAAGTTAGTGAATTTGTTATTTTCAAATTCACCTCCATTATCACTCCAAATTCTCTTAATTGTGAGTTCTTTCTCAATTTATAGTTTGGTACATAGGTTTTTGAATTCATCAAATGCTTTATTTTTCTCTCTTAGGAATGATACCCATATATATCTAGAGAATTCATCTACCATGACCATGAAGTACCTTTTGCCTCCAAGGCTCTCAGTTCTCATTGGTCCGGCTAGATCTATATGGATTAGCTTTAATGGTCTAGTGGTTCTTATGTCAGTTAACTTTTTATGGAATGCTCTAGTTTGATTTCCTAGTTGACAACGACTACATATAGGGTTTTCTTGTCTACTTAGCTTGGGGATCCCAAGAACTAAGTCTTTTCTACTTAGCTTAGACAAATCCTTAAAGTTTACATGTCCAAGTCTTTGATGCTAAAGATTTGTCTCATCTAGCCTAGTGATGAGGCATGTGTTTAGACTATGACTTCTAAAGATATAGCAATTGTTGCCATTGCAAATACCTTTTTCTACAACTTCCTCTTTGTTCTTTATGTGGAACCTTACTTGGTGAATCCTACATCATAACCTACGTCACAAATTTGACTTATTCTTAGAAGGTTGTGTTTGAGGCTATCAACAAATAGAACATCTTTTAGTGTTGGGACTTTGGCTATTTCAACTATTCCTCTACCCATAATCTTGGCAGTGTTTCCATCACCAAAAGCTACACTACCTTCCCTTCTTGAAACATAGTATGAGAAGAGTGATTTATCACATATGTCTAAAGCACCCACTATCAAGATACCATTGTGAGGTATTTGTTGCTTTGAGAGTGGTGTGAACTATAAGACATTTGAGTTCATCTTTCTTGACCCATATTTGCTTTGGTTTAACTTTTCTAGATTGAGTCATCCTCTGTTTCTTTTCAAGGTTCTTTTGTTCTACTCTTTGGATGTAGGCTATTTTCTTGAGATTCTTCTTGTTCAACTTCCTTTGATTTTCTTGGAGTGATTTTGCTTTAAAATCATTCATCATTTTTCTACAATCTATTTTCATGTGACCTTTTTTGTCCACAATAGTAGCATATGATTTATCGAGCTCTAGATGTAGATGCATGAAAGTTGTTTCTCCAAGAAGTGTCTCTTTCATCATGAGTATTACCCTTGACGAATTGAGGTTTTTTACCATACGACACTTTAGTTTTAGATGCTGAAGGTTGATATATGTCTACAATTTTCCCTTTATAGAGAGTGTTTTGCCTATGTTCAACTTTTGGCTTTTGATAGGTATATGACCTTTTTACCTATTTCCTAAGTGCTTGGGAGGTTGGAAGAAAACTTGACCTTTATGAGTAAGGGCATTCTTGTGGGATTGCCTTACTTCATTTTGTTTTTTCTTTGGAGGATGATTTTGCATTTTTTTCCTTTCCTTTTACAAAAGCTATGATTTGGTCTTTTTTGTGATTAGAAGTGTCGTTAAATCATCTTCTATC
>JAOXJP010226131.1:0-11541 GCA_025762735.1 Platanus orientalis | reverse complement strand
GCCCCGAGCCTGGGCCTATAAATACGAGTATTGCTTCGTCTACCAGGTATGGGATTTCAGAAACCCTAGCAAGAGATCTTTTCATTTAACTCCCCCCTGATCTTTTTTACTTGACCATCGGAGGACTAAAGCCGGCACCACGATGGCACTAGTCCCCTGACCTTTGCTTGGTCTCATGTGTGCAGAACCTGCCTTGCAGAAGACCGGGGTCGATTGTGGAGCATCTGGTTGGTGTAAAGGAAGACCCATTTTCTGATACACCATCACATCCAAAGAACATGTTGGCGATGATGCAAAGAGGAGGATGGCCATCTTGATCGGTGATGGCCGAGATGAGGCGTGTAAAAGAGGATTTGAGAGACAAGGAGGCTTCTAAGAGACCGACGATGAGTAGTAAAGACAGTACATCGATGTTCTCTGAGTCCGGTGGAAGGCCATGATTGGCGTTGCAGAAGGGAAGCTCGACGAGGCGTATGGTGGAGTTGGGAGGGAGCAATAGTCGGAGTTTCCTGATGTTGAGTGGGGTGTTAACGAATGTGACTGTGTAACTTCCTCTTTGTTCTATCTGAAGTTCAACGACTATGAAAGGGATGAGATGGCCTTGTGCCATGAATGGAAACATCACCACGTTTTCTCTTTGGGCCATGGTTGGGAAAGAGAGAGAGAGGCTTCTAGCCTTGTTTACCTCTACCGACAAAGAACTCTTCTTCTCACCAACCAATGTGTCCCGCCTTAGGCACCCCCTCAATGTTATTAGGGTTACTAAAAAACTTCCCATACGTATATGACCATCCTCATCTATTTGAAATACCAAAATCCTCCCTTGAGTGTTCATTATGTTCATTATGAATCTTCAACCATTAGTTGTCCATTGTTGAACCTTAGTCAAAAGAATCACCTAACTTAAACCTTTTATTTAAGGGTCAATTATAAAAAACACCTCTGATCTATCTTAAAATATAGTGTTCCTCCAAGAGAGGATTGTATCCACTCCTCTTATCTTATGCTCCTCTCTGCACCTTGTCAGGGGGAGGGCACATCAGCACCGACAAGTGAAATGCACCCCCCCTCAAAAAGTGAAAATCACTTGTCGGTGCTAATGTGCCCGTCGCCTGACAGGGGGCAGAGAGGAGCATAAGATAAGAGGAGTGGATACAATCCTCTCTGTTCCTCCTCATCTATCAATATTTTTTTTTAAAAAACCCTATTTGATATGTTATAGTTATAGAAGTTAGCACGGGGTGATTTTACCTCAATACCCATCGGTTTAAGCTTTTTTTAAAATAATAAAATCATTTCTTTTAAATTCCTAAATTACCCATAGTGAATTAAAACTCAATGCATCTTTCCCATCTTTTTCTTCTTCTTCCTCCTCCCATGATTGACGACTTTTTACCAAAAAAATTATCTGAAAGTGTTCAATTTATTGGCTAAAAAAGGAAAGAAAAAAAATTAGATGACATTATCATTCCCTTTCTTCCCTTGGACATGCCAAAGGAGGCGTTGATGGCATTGTAAAAGCTAGCATCGATGGTACTGCTTCTGCCAAGAACCCTGTCTTTGGTTTTGGGCACACCATCCTCCAATGTTAAGGATTGAGAAGACGAGTCATAGGCATCTTTTCATGTTAATTAACGTGTTCAAGAAACCCTCTTGGTTCATGAGGTTTGGGTATACGCTAAGCCATGGGATGAGGAGGAAGGAGAGACAAGGTTTATCGGTGACTCATCAAAGCAGCCCTCATAGTTGCTGTTAAATATCATGACAACATCGACATCCCACCAAGTCTCTCTATCATATCCTATCAAACCCACTAAAGGTAATCCAACATTTCTCATATCTCGTACAACCAATGAATTATCGTCATCATTGATGCACACTTTCTCCACTCCACCATAATTTACACCTACTATCCCTCTCTAGAGAGGTTGCCATTCTGCAAAAATAGCTGGAGTTTGATTTAAATAAAAAATATTAGCCAAAGAAAGCTTAAAGTGTTAGTGTGAAACCTGATGCAGTTGGAGGAGTAAAGAAGAAGATATTAAAAGTTTGGATTGATCTGTAGGGCCCTGGATCAATCCAACACTAGTCGGACCGATCTGACATTAAGAGGACCAACCTAGGAAGATTTTGGATTGCGAAGAAGAAACACCAGAAAGTAGGTGAACTTATTCGACCTGGGCCTCAAATCGATCTAAGGTATTCTGGACCCATCTAACGACAGAAACTCAGTTGCAAACTAAGATATATAAAAGGTTTGTGGAGAAGAGGGACTCTTGCCACGTTCAACCTCAGCTTTATGCATTATAAAATGTCTTTATTGTTGTTTAAGGTTAGAAGAAGGTTGGAAGAGAGGAAGAAACTTGTGGTCTGTGAGAGATTGAGAGAACTCTTGTAATCTTCTAAGAATAGTGAAGCTTTTTCGATCTGTGGCTCCATAGTTTTTCCCCAACTTGGAATTTTCTACATAAATCTTGTATTTTGTGGTGTGCTTGTAGTTTGATTTGTTATATTCTTTGATTGTTACTATTTTCTATTAGTGTATAGGCACAACAATCCAGCACTGGAAGATGACGTTAAATAGTGTTACCCCAACTCGAGATGTGCTTGACTTACCAACCCTAATGATTTTGGTCAAAATGGTCACTTGGTGGGCGTTAAGGTGCTTCAATTGGTATTAGAGCAGTTTTCTCTACAAAGAGCTTAACAACCTAAGCTAGATCTTAGAACCACCTTATGGCTTCCAATGATGAAGGTTAATTGACCAATAGGTCACCATTCTTTGATGAAACAAACTATGCCTATTGGAAGTCTCGCATGAGCATTTTGCTCAAGAAAATGGACTTAGGTGTTTGGAACTTTGTTATACATGGATGAACCGAACCAACTAAGGAAGAAAATGATTGGGACACAAATGACAGAAATGCATATAGTGCTTACTACAAAGCACTAAATGTTATTGTGTGTGTTGTTACTGGAGATAAATTCAAGCGAATTTGTAACCTATAATCGGCCAGAGAAGCATGAAAGCTTCTAGAGATAACTCATAAAGGTATGAGTATTGTGAAGCTATCTATGCTTCAATTGCTTACCTCAAAATTTGAGGTTCTTAGGATGGAGGATGAACAATTCATCAACTTCCACACAAGCTTCAAAACATAGTTAACTTTATGAGGTATCTTGGAGAAACCGTGTACTCTATTTAAGTCAAAAGAATAGCTCCTGACTGCGGCAGTTGGTTTATTTAACTCTTGAGCTTAGGTGCTCTTCTTCACCAAGGTGTCGCACGTGAAAGGTCTCTAGCCAACAAACTCATCCAAATCGATTTCATAATTTGGATCTTGATAATAAGTCCCATACAAAGCATTTCTCCTTTGGTTTTTATTTCTAAGAATACTCTTATATTGAGTGGCCTTTGGGACTTCTCAAAGATGTCAAAGGTCATTCCCTTGAACTTTTTTCGAAATTTGAAGTTTAGGGCATCTTGATCCAATCTTACATACTCGACCTTTGGTAGACCACTTAGACATTACGATTTGGCTTTTTTAAACCTCATGATAAACTACTCAGCAGTTTCACCTGGCAGTGGTTTTAGTTTAGCTAAGTTAGACATTAAAACATCCAAATCGGCTCGAGTGAAGTGAGTTTGGAATTCATCTTCCATCTCTATCCAACTAAATATCGAGTTGGGGTTGAGGTTGGTGTACCAAGTGAAGGTTATCATATAAGTGAATTTTGGAATAACCTCAGCTTATAGAAATCATGGTTCAATAACTCTCCACATTGGGTGGTGAGTCAACTGATATGTTCCATAGTTGTCTTTCTATCTTTGCCAAAAATCATGGTGAAATCTGGGATTTTGTACCTTGTGGGAAATTCATAGTCCCTATCAATTCTTTTAAGGTAAGGATTTCTATACACTAGCGTAACAATCCTAATAAAGCTTGGGCCATACAACTGTTCTAGTGCATCGATAAGATGGTCTCAAGGCAGAAGATTTTGGCCCTGAATGGAATAAACATATTGTTGGCTTGGGCCTTGAAAGGGCACGTAGTAGGGGTTGTACGACTTTGGCAATGGCTTATAAGAACTATAGGAATTGGTGTTCCCATTTGGCCTAAACTGGTTATACTAGTAATTCGAGTGTTCAGGAATTTGGTACCCTTGTTCTTGATATGCATTACCATAAGATTCGTTAGTGCTTGCTTAAGGGCCCACAAGAGGCTCTCCTACAAAGGGTGGCCCTTCTAGCATCACTGGGATCTATCGATTCTTAGTTTGGCCATGTTGGTTATAGCTTCTAGAACCAAGTTGGCATCTACTCTAGCTAGTTTGGCCATACGAAATTTTCACATGCAACTGTTCTAAGAAAGTTTCAACCTTTAGACCCTCAAGATAGCTTGTAGGTATCTCCTTTTCCCCGAGCCCCATTGAGGTGTTGGGCATTAGGTTAGAAGGACCATCTCCGTCCATCATGCCTCAAGTTCATGACTTGTGGCATCGTTCTTGTCTCATAGCTTTCACCATTGGTTGAAGGGCTCTAATTAGGACACTCGTCAACTTGTTTGGCAAGTTTTGGAATCCTCTATCAATTTTTCTCTGCCAACACATCTAGTTTGGCATTGATTTCTGGAGATATGTCATTGGGTATCTCTTCATTAACTTGGGTTTCACTACTTTCAGGGTTATCCCCACTTCTTGTTATATAAATCATCTCCCATTGTGGTTTTCATTCTCTGTTTGCACTCAAAACTTTTCAAATTATCAATGAAGATTATCACAATGAAGTGGGTTTGGTTTTGCTTCAATCAAGAGGACTTTAGCAGACTCAATGATCACAAGTGAATAGCAAAAGAATAGAAAAAAAAATGAATGCAAACAAGTAATTGAAGATCAAGATCTCACTTGCATTAATTGATGAATCTGATATATTGAATCACGGACATGTAATACTGAATTGAAATATAATGTGGGGTATAAGAATCAAGACTACAATACAGCTACTCATACTGCTACGTTACACCTACTCCTCAGATATAGTAAATTGATAGATGATTGGATTCGGTCCTTTCTCACTTCTTCTAGAATACTATTTATATTACCTTTGATAAGCTTCCATTTGCCAAGTTCTTGCGATACAGGAACAATTACCATTCGAGTCCTCTAGTTCGTGGCCTGTATCTTGAGCACCTCAAGTTAGTTAATCCTTGAATGGCATGTAAATACCCCAGGTCTCTGGTTGCAACAGTTAGAACTATCGTGGTCCACTTCTAGTTCTTGGAATAATTGTGAAGCCATGTTAAATCCTGCATTCTAGTATCCAACTTGTCAAGACATGCATCATGTATCCAACTTGTCAAGGCACGTCTCTCTCTCTCTCTCTTTCTCTCTCTCTCTCTCTCCCTCTCTCTCTCTGGTGGACGCCCTACTTGTTGCTTACATAATGGTATAATTTAAAACATGGGAAGCCACATGTCATTTTAACATTAATGGCCAATTTTGAAAGTGGGATAAAAATGTCGAATGTTGAATGCGACAGCACTCGAACCGCAAATAACTTTGTGTTATGCGGAAACCTAGATTTATGATCGTATGCAACAAACAAGAAGAGAGAAAATAAAGCAGAAAGCAATCACACCACAAGAGGAACATGATTTACGTGGTTCGGCTTTGAAGCCTACGTCCACGGGCGAAAACGGAGAAAAGCATTCACTATGATCGAAGAACAGAGATTACAATGAAAAGTGTGATGGCACGGAAATTGAGAAAACCCTAAATATAAACCCCCAAAACCCTAATCTGTGCGGGTCAAATCCGGACCCCAAAGCGGATACAAAACGAGTCATTTTGGGTCATATTCGGGTTTTTCGGATCATCATCCTGGGTTATATCTCGGGTTGAATACAAGACATTAACCCAACAGCATCCTTATCCCTTTACAGATCCTTGACCTGCTTGTAATAAGAATCAAGCTCCTCTACATTCCAAACAGCGGGCAAAAGCCTGATAGCTTCTTTCTCTTGGGTTAAAAAAACAATGGCTTCACAAGATCTTAATTGCTTTACATCAAGTTATTTAAAAATCTACCTCACCACTCTTTCTTTCCATTATTAATCAAGATAAATGTATTGAAGACAAAGGAAAGTAAACAGTATCAGTTCTAATAGATTTGTCAAATTTGGAAATAAGATGAATCCATGATTAATATTTGTATTGCATAATTTTCTATAGCATTGTACAAATAGAATGCATAGCAACCAAGTGGGAAAATGTGAAAGACCAAACTTAAGAACATATTTAACATCACAAGTGGCTAAAATTCACTACAGGAGATGCCGTTTGTTCCCTCGAGCCTTCCATAGGTAAGTGCCTAGTATTTTTAAGCAGACAAGTCCAAGAAGACCACTTCGCAAGACAGAAACTCATCTTTCATATGTTCCAAGGAACCTAATTCAAGCCAATATGAAGTTACAGCAAAGTAAACACCAAACTACAAAAAGAGGCCAAATAAAGTCAAGCAATCCATCCCATTTAAACGGTACAATGATCCCTTACCTTCATTTCAACTGTACCTTCACTCCTTTGGCTGAGCTACAAAGAACCATTATTAAATATACAAACACCATGCATCACAACAATCAAAAAATAAGTTAATATAGCAATGAAAATGGGATAACGGAATGCGTATAATTCCGTTAATTACGACTCTCAAGTGTTGCTCAGATTCCTCAATCAAGCTTTGCCTCTCTTATCTGAAAAAAACAATGGCATTTTGTGAAGATCAAAACCTAACCAACAAAGCATGCACAACCGAAACCGAAACCGAAACCTAAAACTCTGATTGATCAAAGAAATCATCATATTAACCAATAATAAAAAGCTTATGAATCTACCTTTAAAAAAGGTTAGATAGCATCCCCTCACGATCAATATTATGCTTCCTGCCATGCCGAAACAATCATAAAGAAATATTAACCAAAGCATAATCAGACCAAAAATAATATACAGTACAAGAACTATAAAAATGAGCAACAGACATCGGAGAGCTGGGAAAATTATATTGACACACTTGGTAGGAATAATAACCAGCAGAAGATCATGTAAAACATCAAGCATCAAAAACAGAAGAAAAACACATCTAGAACTTAGAAAATAAATTAATGTACACATCAGAAATATTGACAAATACTGATACTCCAATCTCTCCAAAATCCTTCTCTTTAACTCCACCCTTCTTTAAAGAGCATAGATGAAATGGAACTACTACACAGAATCTGATGGGGGGCACCCCACTCTAGGAACTGAACCTTCTCCGCCTGGGACATACAAAGAAACAAGAACTCAAATAATTTATTAAATTATATTTAAACCGGGCTCCAATAAACCAACAACATTTTCAGAACTGAAAACACCAAAGAAATCTCCCTCCAAGGGCCATGATCGAGCATGATCTCTTAGAACACCAAAAAAAAGAAAAAAAAAAAGAAAAAGAAGACTGAGAACCTATATAACATAGCAACGCTTAAATTTCGTTGAAAGTTCCCCATTTTCCATGAAGAACAAGCCACTTTATTGACTTGACAATGACATAAAAACCAATAAACCGGACAAAAATCAAATCTAAATCCCAGAAGTGGTCTGAAGAACATTAAATCATGGACATATCCAGTTTCTAAACAAACCCCCTTCATTCCTCAAGCTTATCAAACATAAATATATCACCTCACGATAGAAATAGACAACCAGCCAATGCTGGTGCCATCGGACGAGCTTGACTTGATAGAGGTCCGGACGTTAAGGGGCGAGTACGCGGAGGTGGAGCTCGAAGGATCATAACAGTCACTCCGCCACATGCCCATCTCACGGTCATTATCTCCCTACGCATTGATGCATCAGCGTTGGCTTATTCTTATCCTTGCACCATTCAATAATATCACGGTCTCAAACACTATAATTGGACCATCTAATAAATATAATGATTTTAATCTAACCGTTGGTCAATCAATTTATTATTTGAACGGTTTTGATTGAATCTAATATAGTTTTTAAGTGTTCACTTTAGTACTGTTGGATTAAAATATACTTATGATGGGACATTACTATAAAAACTATAAAATTTTATTAAGACAATGATGTGGGTTAGAGGCACTTTTATCATCATAAAACACTTATTTGTGCTACAAGAATAGTTTTGGGTTTTAGAAAAAACTTTTAGTCACAGGATTCATTTAGTTAATAGTCAAAGACAAATAATTAACGGCAAAGTAATTTTTGAAATCAACAGTGTTGATCAAATGGGATCCATAATATTTTTAATACTTGATAGGGGAATCTATATATTGTTAGATATTCCTAAGGGGGCATTATGTAATTAACCATACTTAACACAGGAGAATGATTTGCTACACTCAAATTTATTTATCTTTATGTCTCCACGTCACAGGCTGATGTGATGTTTTTTGAATTTGATACCTCTTTTAAGTGGACAGCAAATGTTCATGTGAACACTTTTTACGGTTTTAACCTTATAAACCCGCTGTTTTATGCAAAATATATTTTCTGTCCTGGATTTGGTTTCCAACACACCGGTGGACTTTACATGGAATTAAACGGTCAGGTTAGAAGAAATTCTGATTCTTTTTTGTATTTTTTTTATGAAATTTCAAAAGAGAATGATTGTCTGTGTTGATAGACCTTTATTATCGTGTTTTGATTGACATATGATGGATTTTTGAATTTGGTGTCTCTTTTTTATCACCTTCTCTTTCATCTAAACACTTTTTTGGACCTTTTTAACCCCTAAACACAATACATGATAGTTTATCATTCACCATGCAGGCTACAAACACCTTTTCATCACAGAACATCTTCTTCCAATTTTCAAATTCCCCCTCCCACCATTTTATTCCGTATGACATTTCTTGGTGTACACCATCCTGAACAGAACATTTGCTACCTTTTTATGGGTACCTATTTTTCTTTTATTTTTCATTTTAAGTTTTACTCTATACACCTCACCTTCTGTTTGTGGGGACATGGGGAGGGAGACAAATTAGGTGTATCACATCCTTTCTCTTCAATATAACACTCTTCTTAAACGGAAGAATGATTTTGTGATGACATTAACCTCTCTATACGCGTGCTATTGATTTGTGGGAAAGGATATGATGTTCTGTCCAGGATTCAGTGTCTATGATGGTGTCCAGGACACCAAGCGATGTCATATAAAATAAAATGGGTGTGTGAAGCATTTTTTGAATATGGATGATTCATTTAATTCCATATGACAGCCCCTGGTGTCCTGAACACCATCCTGGACAGCACATCCTTACCCTTGATTTATACATGATGTGTTTTTGGATTTAGTATATTTTTTGGACACTTAATTTATCAACTGAACAATATTTTGGACGTTTTTAACTGCCAATGCAACATGTGTCAGCTTATAGTTCATCATAAACACTACTTCGACTTTTTCATCACATTACGTTTAGGAGAGAGATTATACCTGTGGTTTATACCATTCCATCAAGCACGCCAGTCTTTCTATATTTGTTTTAGCTTCTATCCGTCAACTCCATTCCGTTATCATCACTGAAGAAAGATGACACGTATTGTATTAGGAATTAGAAACATTTAAAATTGATTCTATAGAGAAAAAAAAAAAAAAGGTGTAAAGCGATATCAAATTCAAAAATACATAATATGTCAATCAATAGCATGCCTATAGAGGTCTGTGTCATCACATACACCAAATTAAAAACCCATCACGTGTGAACTTGTGATGTGGGGACATGGGAGGACAAACAAATTCGGATGCAGCAGATCATTTCCCAAAATTATTGTATGCTTGCTATTTTTATTTTGTGGGAGCAAATTTCCTGTCCAGGATTTGTTTTCCAGGATGGTGTCCAAGGCATAAGTGACTTCACTTGGAATAAAATGGGAGGGATTTTTGAAACTGCATCTACCCCTGTTCATCTGATTTCATATGAAGTCACCTAGTGTCTTCGACACCATCTTGGATGCCAAATCGTGGACGGAACATCTATTTCTTTTATTTTATTATTCACTAATGTTGACACGTGAAAAATTGTGAAAATAATACAACTTTACCACTATCACGAAGGTGAACAATACTTCACGAAATAAGGCACAAAATGGTCATTGCGATGACATGTAACTTGCGAAGGATATGTGGCTTGCGATAAGAAATTCACAAGCTTCACATGAAATGATAGTATCGCGAAGAGCCCTCTACATGATGGCTGAACAGTATTTTATAAAGACAAGTGTATCGTGATTAACAGTCCTAGAATCACAAAAATTTTATTCTAAGTAGCACAAATCCTTAGAAATTACGATGACAATGGTTTTAACCCCTAAAAATACCCTTAAACATGATGGAAAGAATCCCACTCATACAAGATTCCTATATCAGTACAGATTGCAAAATATATGCAAATACATATCAAGAAAGAAACCTACTTCAAGAATAACTACAATATCTGCAAAATCTTATATATTAAGGGATAAGATAGAGATGAAGTTGGACTTTCACTCAGTTAAAGAGTTTCACAACATGCAAAGTCTCTTCAACACCAGCCAAGCATCACCACGTCATCAAGTGTAAGCTAGATTCAAGGCAACAAACATGCAGAGGAGTCCTAAAAGGAAATCAACTACAATGTCTTTATATAAACCTACGTCCCACACGCTCCATATATAGATAAAGCATATATCATATATTTTTTACGGTTTGGCATACTCCCATACAGTCAAAGCTCTTGTCTCTTTCCATGGCTAATACTTCAAGTCCATGTCAATAATCTCCAGCTATAAACAAGTCCATTAAACATTTGCAAAGCTACATAGAGAAGACATACGCTCATAGATTCGAAGCCAATGCCAAGGCTATGTACAATTAAGAAAACAATAAAGAGAAGATGATGTCATATGTTCTTGTATCTTATACCAATACAACAATAAAGCTTCATATTTCTACTCATGCATTATTGTTTTAGAAGTCGAGTAACAATGAGAAAATCAGAGGTTTGCCCATTAAAAGGAAGTAATTAACAAGTCTCTTTAAAGATTTAGAGTGACATTTGCCATATAAAATATGATAAATCAACCCTCTAAAAATTACGTAATTTGATAGACTTTAAGTTTCAACATTCCCAAAGAACAACAAAATTTGGTGTTACAATTACAATAAAGCCTAGGAGAAGCACACTTTTTCATGATGAAAAAGTACTAGACCATGACCCATTAGTGTCTTCTCTTCAACCATGGCTTTAGGCTTCTTGTGACTTGCTCTATGGTGGTGGCGCCAACTTGATGGGTTTGGGGCCACTAGACCTCTCCATGCCACTACTCTTTTCAATTCACTTTGGATTGTGTTGGCTATGCCCCTGAGCAAGGAGAATTAGGTAATTGGTCATGTCCTCTTCTTTGTTAGTGTTCTCGGCGAGCAGGTGGGGGATGGGAAGTTACAATCTTATTCACCACCACCACCACCACTACTACTGCCACCTTCCC
>JAOXJP010226130.1:0-11541 GCA_025762735.1 Platanus orientalis | reverse complement strand
GTCACTCACATGATCACTCGTGTTGTCATGTGAGCGTTCCCCTTGAGCAAAACATAAAAATACAAAAACTCCACTTTTTGGTATTGATCATGAGCACTTAGGCCTACCAATGAGCATTCAGGAAGCCCCACCGTGAGCGCTCGCATGCTGGGGCGAGCCCTTGGGCTTCCCTAGTCCAGAATTCCATATGTCTGGAGTTTGTCCTTAGGTTTTCTCTTTGGTCTCCAACCCTTGTTTTGGGTCCCATAAGCCCTAAGTCTAACCCTTAAGCTCATGTATAATATGGGTCTCACAAGTTGACAAATGGCTCTCAGGGTTGGGTTCCTAAACTTACCAAACCTAGGAATGAGGTATTACACTCTCAATGGCTTACCATAAAAATGTCAGGTCCAAATGTGGAACCTATAAATTGATATGGATTTTTTAGTGGGTGGGTTTAGTCCGAAATTTATAAAAACCAATGAGGTCTTTGACTTTCAGGCCCTTAATCAACATAGATTTTAATGAAGTTTTACAGAGATTTTATTAACATACATATAAAATTTTACGCAAAAAATCACTTCTTAAAACATTATATAGAATTTGATATTGAATTTTTAAATAGGCCTAACACAATTAATACTTAATTGGGACTGAACATTTTTTTTGTACCACAAATGATAATAAGTGCATAGAAACTCAATAAAATGTAATGAAAATTTGCATGGACGTGTAATTAGGAGTTAGCTAACTACTGCAAAAAGAATCACTCAAAAAGGAATTGTACAAAAAATATTAAAAATCCAAGATCACCACTGCCTCTGTCTGCAAAAAGCAGAAAATAGTGTATTGACCAGGGGTTTCGCAAGGGCTATTTCGTGGTTCAAATGGAACCCACACCTGATGAAATTTGGCTTGATAGTAGGACACCTTATTAGGGACCTACCATAAAATTTTAGCCCATTCCACCTAGTACAAAAAAAGATAAAATTCAAGCATGGTAACACTATACATAGAAAATCAGCAAAGATAATGTTTGTCTCTACCATGTTACATTCATTAAATGGAAGGGAGCTAACTAAGTAGATTTTAAGAATGTTAAGGGTCCTAGTTATGAATAAAAAATGGAAATGGGTTAGGGTTTACCTGGCCTGGGCTGAGTGCAAGCTAACTTTCTCCCTCTTTTCTCTCTCCCTCTCTCTCTCTCTCTTTTTCTTTTAGATTTTCTCCTCCTCTTCTCTTCTTGCATGAAATTGGGTGGCTATTTATAAAGTTGGGGGGATGTTGGATGGGCTGGAGTGTTTTAGGGGATGTGTGACAAGTGGCAAGGGGTGTGAGGTCATGGGTGACCTCATGAGGGAAGCTTGTGGAAGGAGAGAGATCTGGTCTAATGGGAGGTGTGGAGGCCTCCTTAGCTACATGAATAAGGACTGAGGTGGACTCTCCACATAGGATTTTGGCTTTGCTTATGTGAAAGAGATGGGGGTGGTGGATGAGAGCCATGTGATAAGTGTGAAGCAAATGGAGGGTGGATGTGTGAGGAGGCAAGCAAGGGTTAAGATTAGCTTAGGAGATTTAAGGGTTAGGATGAGGGTTGCCAATGAGGGAGTAGATCGTGGTGGTCCATTAATAGAGGGCATGGGATTGATAACAAATCAATGGCCATAACCACCCATGCCTTTTTTAGAGATATTTAAGAGAGGCATTAATGAGGAGAGATGAAAATCCTCAAATTTGACAAGTAAGGATTTCATTTATGAAAAACATGCCTCATTACTATTTGGGTCTACTTTATGGGTTCCCGTGCTTGGAAAGTTGCAAATTTATTGTGCTTTTTAGGCCTCTTGGATGTTTAAATCGTGATGCCACTGTTGAAATTGAAATAAGATTAGTGTTGGTAGGGGAATTTTGAGTTTGAATGACTCTAAAATGTCTTAACCACATATGGAAGGAGTAAGATGGTAAAATTGGTTTTCAAGTTCTTGATACGAAAGGTAACCCTAAGGTTTTGTGAAGTATAGGTTCAAACTATTCGCAAAACTGATTTCCAAGTAAAAATCAACACTCAAAACCCTATTTTGACAAAAGACAAAACTTTAATAGAATTGGAACTGGAATTTGTTGAGTCTTTTATGGAAAATTTGAGGATGACAGAGTATTGAAGGCTTGAGGGTCTTGAAGACATAGAAACTGACAGCTTAAAAGTTGGATTCTAGAGGAATCTCTATGAGACTCCTGAAGGGGAGTTACTCAGTGGAAATGCATAACCCTAAGTTGAGGAAGAATGAGAAATTGAGCTAGGCTAAGTTTGCAAATGATTTTATTCGTGAGATGGTAATTTAAAGGTAGGAAAAAACCTGAGAAATGGGGCCTAACCTTGCTAAATTTGGGTTTTGGGAGAATTCTCGAGGGTTCGTCGAGTCTTGGTATCAGTTGATGATGTTTTAACCCGATTGAGAGAGAAATGGGTGATTAAGGCCTATCGAACCTACTAATGACATTAGTCGGGAGATAGTCCTTTGAACGTAGTGGAATTACCGAGAAATGGGCATGACCAAGTGAATTTTAGATCTCTAGAGCATTTTTGGAATCCCATTAAAGGCCTGTCACCTATTGAAAATGCTTTTACTGGACTTGGAGAGGATGGGGAAGTTGGGATAGGTGGAGTTTGCCAATGACTTCAAATGAGAGACATTTTTTTGAGGGCACAAAAAATCTTGAGAAATGGCCACTAACTATTTAGAATTTGGCTATCCGGGGAACCCCCGAGGGCTTACCAAATGTCAAATACAACCAAAATTATCTTGTTATGACTAGGGAAATATTTGAGAGATTGGGGTAGGTTGGGCCTTCAAATGACTTCGATCGAGAGACATCTTATTGAAGATATGGAGAAACTTGAGAAACGGTCACTGACTATTTTGAATTTAGATGTCTGGGGAACTTTCGAGAGCTCACTGGGGGTCAAATACAAACCAAATTGTCTTGATATTTTGAGAGAAGTGAAATATTGGTGGTTGTTGGGTTTGCTAAGGACCTGCCTAGAGAGATAGCTTTTGAATATGATTAAGATTGGAGGGTGCAATATTAGACCTAGTGTCTTTTAGGTGTCGGGAGAAGTTCCGAGGGTTTATCGAGGATCCAAATTTGATGAGAATGAGTTCTTTGATAGTATGAGGGTAAAATTATAATTTCTTAGCATGAGATGCTTCATTGTGAAAAGGCTTATGAAGGCTAGAGAGTTTTGAGGAGAATGTGGTTGATAATTTGGAGTTTGGACCCTCATAGTCTTGTTAGTGCTTCTTGGAAAATTAGGGTTTGACTAGGTGATGGGATTTAGGGGATGTTGGGTTGGTCCTATCTTTCCTAAACTTAGATACTACTTTGATGAACTTGCTTAGTTCCATTAACTAACCCATGTCAAAATTTAGGTGTTGACACTAGGAAAGTGAACATTGTGGCTGATGCTTTAAGTAGGAAGTCATCAAGTAGCTTGGCTTGCCTGACTGTCTGGAGAACTCTTTGTTGGGAGAGTTGACGAAAATGAATGTAGATCTCCAAATTAATGAGTTGAGAGTATTTTTCACACATCTTAGAGTGCAGTCCTTGATCATTGACAAGGTGAAGAGTGCCTAAGGCTTTGATCCTAAATTTGCAAAAATCATGAATGAAGTGAAGAAAGGTGATAGCACTAACTTTTCAATCCATGAAGATGACATTTTATGATTTGGAAATTAGTTATGTGTTCCGAATGAGGCTGAATTGAGGAAGGAGATTATGGAGGAAGCTTATGGAGCTGCCTACACCGTCCACCTTGGTAGCACCAAGACATACCAAGACCTCCAGGGTGTGTATTGGTGGAACAATATAGAGAGGTATATACTGCTGATTTTGTGTCTAAGTGTTTAGTTTGTTAGTTTGTGAAGACTAAACACCAAAGGCCAACCAGACAGTTACAACTTCTTGATATTTAGGAATAGAAGTGGGAACATATTTCTATGGATTTTGTGTTTGGTTTATTGAAGATCATTAAAGGGTTAGATACCGTATAGGTGATTATGGATAGATTGACCACGTCTGCCCACTTTTTACCAATCAAGTTTTAATATTCTCTAGAAAAATTGGTTCAGTTGTATGTAAATGAAATTGTGAAGCTACATGGTATTCCTATCGCTTTGCTTAGGATATTGATCCTTGGTTTACTTCCAAATTCTGGTGTAGTTTGCAACTAGCCATGGGGACAAGGCTTAATTTAGCACAACATTTTATCCTTAGATAGATGCTTAGTCAAAAAGAACCATTTAGACCTTGGAGAATATGCTTTAAGCATGCATGTTGGACATGAAAGGTGGTTGGGAAGTTCACCAACCATTGATCAAATTTGTATACAACAAATGTTACTAGTCCAGCATATAGATGGCTTCATTTGAAGCCCTATATGGGAGGAGGTGCAAATCTCCTATCTATTGGGAATAAATTAGTGAAAAAAGGTTGCTTGGACCGGAATTAGTTCAAGAGACTATAACAACAACAACAACAACAAAAAGCCTTATGCCAACTATTTGGGGTCGGCTACAAAATCCTGTTATGCCATTCCACTCTATTTAAGGTCATATTTGTTGTTAAATTACAAGCTGCCAAGTCTCTCCTTACTATTTCAACCCAGGGCAATTTCGGCCTTCCTCTAGTCCTTCTAGCACCTTCAACTTGCATCGTTTCACTCCTCCTCACTAGCATAGTCATTGGTCTTTGTTGCACATGACCAAACCATCTCAATTGACTTTCCCTCATTTTATCACCTATTGGTGCTACACCTAAGCTCTCATGAATGGATTCATTACTAATTCTATCATTTCTAGTTTTGCCACTTATCCATCTCAACATGCTCATTTCACCAAACTCACATGTTTGTTGGCTGCCCAACATTCCACTCCATAAAGCATGGTTGGTCTTATGGATGTCTTGTAAAATGTTCCCTTTAATTTTAGTGGTATTCATTTGTCACACAACACTCCAAAAACACATCTCCATTTCAACCATCCTGCTCTAATTCTATGAGCAACATCAACTACATTATCTCCCTCTTTGTGCATGATTGAACCAAGATAACGAAAATTGTTACTCCGTGGTATCTCTTGGTCAGCAATTTTAACTACTCCCTTATTCCTATTCCCATTTTGGCTAAACTTGCATTCTATATATTCTATTTTAGTTCGACTTATCCTAAATCCATTTGATTTTAAAAATGTCCCTCCACAATTCTAACTTGTCATTTACCCCATCTCTAGTCTCATCAATCAACACAACATCACCAGCAAACAACATACACCATGAGTATGGAGAATAAGTGCAGAGTAGGCATCAAGTGACTATCGAGAAAATTTGACTGATCTGTGATGAAATTATGACAACCAAGAGTAGGCAAATGAGCTATGCTAACAAATGAAGGAGAGATGGAATTTCTAGATTGGGGACCATGTTTTCTTGAAGGTATCTCTAATGAAGGATGTTACAAGATTCTGGAAGAAAGGAAAGTTATAACCGAGGTTCATGGACCCTTCAAGATTTTGAGAAAAGTTGGAGTTCTTTTTTTTAGATTGGCATTACATCTGGAGCTATCACACGTTCATGATGTTTTTCACATATCGGTGCTATGAAAGTATATGTGAGACTTGCCACATGTACTAGAATAGGTGCCAACACTCATTCTAGAAGACTTGTCCTATGAAGAGTAGCCGATGATGATTCTGGATAGGAAAGAATAAGTATTGTTCTTGAAGATAATACCCTATATGAAGGTGTTGTGGTGTAATTATACAGAGGAGGAAGTGACTTAGGAAGGAGAGGATGAGATGCGAGCAAAGTACCTGCATTTGTTCCAAAATTAAGGTAACTTGCAATTTAGAGGACTGAATTTATTTTAAAAAGAGAGATTGTAACATCCTGCATGTCATGAAAACTTAAATATTTAATAATATAGATGTAAAGGGCCAAAAATGAGAAAAGTGGAGGGAAATACATAAAATAAAGGAGGTCAGACCAATCCTAGGAGCACTAGATTGATCTACATAACCTTAAAAACGTATAGAGTGAAACAAAAAAAAAAAGTCTAGACTGATTCGAGAATATTCGGACTAATCCTAGTCAGACTGATCCTAGTCAGACTGATCTGAAACACCTTGGACCAATTTGGTATACCTTTGGAATCCACGGATTGTGTAGACGAATAATGGCGATTGTCTAGATCGATCCGAAAAGATCAGACCGATATAATCTAGGCAAAATGGAAAAAACTTAAGATCATGAGTTTTCGTGATTTTTCCTTATAGAAGGGTGTGGGAGCCATATATGACAACCCAAAGCCCTAATAAATCTCCTTATTTAGACCTAAAATTCTAAGATTAGAACAAAGATAGGAAAGAAGAGGAGAAGAGGAATAAAGGAGAAGAAAGGGGAAGAAAAGAAAAGAAAACCTTAAAATTGGCAAGGTAAGCCATGGTAGCTCTCACAATAAGATATCTATCCTAGTTTTAGTGTTTTTCTTTAGTTTGTCATTGGATTTCACTAATTTTATTGTTTGGCACCATCATATTGAAGAGGAAAAGTGTTTGGAGGATCTTTTGAAGAGAAAACTTAAGCGGAAAGAAGTTTAGTAAGGGGAATTTATATATTCAAGGAAGGAATTGTCAGGACCGAGGTTTTCCATCTTAGTTGTAAAGCAATTTCTGTCCAGAAAGAGAGGAGAAACCCTTTTAAGGTTTTAGGGTTCATGACAGTTACTTCATTGTCGGCACCAGGGCCCACGGGTCCCCCATATGTGGGACTCCAACTTACGCAGCAAAGCTCACTAGGGTAACACGCATTGGGTCCCCCTCCCCACATGCACTGGATTGCGAGTCCTATACCCTAATAGAAATAGCTTGGGTAAGTGGTTATACAAGATGTACATTTGTTTTCTCTCTTAGGATCTTAGATTTATGCTTCCTAAATCTTTGTTTTGAAGTTTTATGATTTAAGCTTCATGGATTTCAAAATTTATGACATGAAAATGGTTGTATTTCACATGCATATGATTTATCTTGCAAGAATCCCACAGATATTTGTTTATCCATGAAATTTACAAATGATTCTATATTTTTCTTGTTATTATCTTAGAATCCCTAATTCTAACATTGAGATTTACTTCTATTTAGGGATTTTTGATTACTCAAATATGTTAATTCATCAATATTTTTCTAACCAGATTTGCATACTGATTTCTATGGATTTTCAATATGAGATTTGAGGAATTTTAGCTATTATGCTTCATTATACATTTGCATTTGAAAGTAAATTATTATGGATTCTGTAGTTTCTTATATACTTTGTAGATGGGTCAAATATCTTGTATTGTATTTTGGATTTTAGCATCGGTCATGAGATTTGATATATGAATGCATCTTACTTAAACTGCATATTATTATGAAATTGTTAGTTTTATGAATTTATGTTGGAAAGCTTTGATTAGATAAATTTATACTAATTGTGCGGATAAAATTATTGTATATGGATATCCATTCTCAATTTTCGATCATTTTTGTGTGATGAGACCCGTTAGTGGGTTAGCCTTTGTGGCTCAGAGACCCATTCATGGGTTAGCCTTTATGGCTTGAATACCTATTCATGGGTTAGCCCTTGTGGCTATGGAAATCCCTTTAGGGTTGCCCCTTTTGGCATCAGAGACTCTCTATATATATGGGTTGTTATATTGGACATGTAATGTTTTATCGGAGACCCTCCACGGTTTATATGTACTCGTTTTGGTTTTATCGGAAACCTTTATGGGTTGGCACATGCATTTATTTTGTTTTCGTCGGAGACCCTCATGGGTTGTCATATGTATAGGTTTTGGATATCAGAGACCCCTTTGGGTTACTATAGTATAAGTTTTTCTTTAAACCATAAAGGTATATGTATGCTGATAGAAAGCATTATTTGCACTTGAAAATTCATTTGAATTCCTTACTCTATTTTGACTTATATATTGCAATTGTTTTTAACTTGGCTATATTCCATTGTATGTTTTGTATGCCTGCTTACGAGCCTATCTAACTCACCCATGTGATAACATTTTTTAGATTGAGGATTGTGGATATGTACATTTAAAATTCTCGAAATGGATCCTAAGGGGGAGTGAATAGGATATAAAATTATTTAAAATTCTTTTAAATAATTATTCAATCCTTTTATTGATTTACTTAATATTATTTCAATTAACTATACATCGAAATTCTTTTTATTAAGTAAATCACTTTTCTATGAATTTATCATAGACCACAGGGCTCTGTCATGCATTATAGTGTTATCTATAGCAGAGTGGGAGCAAAGTTGATAAATTCCCGAAGGTTGTTAAATTAATCTTTTAATTTTAACATTAGATTAAGTCACTTTCTTGTTAGAAAACTTTGCATAAAAAAAAATACACAACAAATATATGTAAAATGCTAACAATTACAATACCGAAATTTATAATGGTTCGGCACTCTGAGCCTATGTCCACTCTCAAACCAGCTCTTCTGAGCTTATTTAATTTTTATTAATAGTTCACTAACAATTATAGGGAAAATTAATAAACCTAAAATTTACTTATAAGTTCTAGAGAATCCACTCCCTTGTAAGTGCCTTTCTATTGACTTCGGTGGGCACGTTTCGTCTAGTGACTTCAATGGACTAATTTCTCACTTGGTGATTCCGTCAAGTACTTCAAGAATATGCCTTTGGTGATTTCGACAAAGGCTTTATGTTGGATGAGTGTAAAAACTCTGCATTCTTTAGTTGCCTCTAAGATAAGCTTGATATGACTATGATGCTTACAATACTTTTTTTTCATATTAATTTGACTATATAATCAAGTATTCAAATTGTATGTTCATTGGGGTTAGTAGCCTTATTTATAGAGTGGAGAAACCCACTCAAACAACCCCAACATCTCTTTTTAAATGGTAAAAAATATATCCGTTTGAGAATTTTAAATATATTATTTTTACATTTTCAAAAGAATCTTGTTAAGCCATTCGATTTGAGTACTTATGGCTCATGAGTGGACATCTGGATCAAAAGTTATGACCAATTTAAGTTGAACCATATTTCCTTTTTAGCACGTATTTATTTCATTTATTTTTTTTACCAATTTGGTCCATCATTGGTTTAATCTTTATGGAACCTTTTCTAGGTTTGAGTTATTCATTTTTAAGTCATTCTAACTACTTCTAAGGTTAGGTCTATACCCAAACACTCCATCACTACTTACTAACATTTTACAATTTTACCCTTAAATTCTAGGTGTTGGCTTCCTTGAGGTAGCTAGTACTTGAGACTTGGGATACTTCAATGATGCTTAAGTCTCTTTGGCTTAGTCATTCCGGCTTTAAGTCCATCTTCTTAGCGCTTTCTAAAACTCTAAAACTTGGACTTACATAAGTATATAATTTAAATCATGAAGTTCTATACACATGACCACTACATGCACTCACATTGTTTAGCGCATGAACATTGACAAAACATAAAACCTAACAATCTCCCCCTTTGTCAATTTCATGTCAAAACAATAAAATTTACAAATTTGATCCTAGTACATGTATTTACCCCAAAATCCCTTCTTGTCAATTCCTCTCCCCTTTTTTGGCATGAGTTGACAAGGGGTGGGTCCTCCCTCAAGATGTGATGTCTTTCTTGCAACACAAAAAATATCATGCATTTTTCTAAAAGGTGCATTAATTCAGAAAAATATAACTTAAAACATAAATTTAACAAAAATAGATTTAACTATAACACAAGTTTTGTCCAAAAAAAAATTATTTAACAAGTTGTCAAAAACATAATTCAAATTGATTTTACTATATGAAGCCACTCTCCCCTTAGTAGATATACCTATTAAGATCATATCATTATGTCAATTTGGAGTTACAAATTTTACTATAAGGCACATAATTTCAAGCTCCAAAAAAGTTATCAATTAAAGTTTTTCATAACATTTTACTATTAAGTCCACCAAAAAAATAATAATAATCATCAATGGCATAATTTATAAGAGATCCAAAAACTCTCCATGAGTTGATATACTAATTGAAATACAAAAATGTCATATAATATATTTTACTAAGTTCCCCCTCTCTTCCATCTCTCATTTTCATGCGAATTCTCTACCCCTTAATATATGCAAATATTAAAAATAGAAAAAGTAGCAATGAAGAAAATTTTACCAATTTAGAGCACACATAGAAGCAAGTCATTCAAATTGGGTTTTATAGAAATTGGGTTAGTCCTATTGATTTCATTAATTTTCTTGTTCTTTAACTTTTGTTTTGGGTTTTGGAATTTAAGCCAATCAAACTTCTTTTCTTTAAATTTTTGAATTTTTTTTCCAGAGTTTAAGAGTCAAGAATTTTCAATCATTCATTTTTTTCAATAGTATACTTTATTGCTCTTTTCTTTTCAAAGAGTGATGATTTTTTCAATCATGCTCTTTCTTGCACTCAAATCTCATATATCCTTGAAGTCCACAATAATAACATTTAACTATAGAACATTTAGGACTCAAGATATGAGATTGTCTAGCCTTACGGGTATTCTTATATTTTCCTTTGTAGCTTGGTCCCATGTTTTCAATAGTTTGAAAATTTTCTATTCTTTGACTAATTTGTTCATGGGACCCCCTATTTTGGTATTTTTAAGATATGTATTTTCCTTTCCATAATTTGATTTTCCCTTAGAAGATCATCTTTTGTTTTCTCTAGAGTTTTTTTCTCTTCTAATGATTTACGAAGTTCTTCCAACTTAGATTCTAGAGAAGTGTACTTGTCTTTTAATTCTAGATTTTCCATTGTAAGTCTAGAGTTTTCCTTTACAAGTTCTAGACTTTTTAAGTACAACTTGTTGAAGGCATCTTAGATATCTTCAACCTCTTCTTCACCGTCATCATCACTACTTGATTCTTCTTCACTCTGAATGGGAAGATCAATGATAGCCAATATGGCTTTAGTAGTGGAGGAGTCATCCTCACTACATGATAATTCATTTTCTGATGAATTAAAGTCACTTTCATGGGTATTCTCAATAAGATTCCATACATCCTTGGCGGAGTTCAAGTTACAAATTTTAACCATTTCATTTTCATTTACAACACATATTATAGCATTTAAGGTTTTACAATTTATATTGTATTCATCTTTTTCAGCCTTACTCCACTCACTTTCGGGTTTGGTGGATCTAGTCCAAGCATTCGTAACTAAGTGCTAGATGCCAAAGTCCATTGATTTAAGGAATATTTGCATTTGCACATTCCATTCAAAATAGTTAAGATCTATTAAAATAAGGTAGTCTATCTATGGATATTCTCTCAACCATTTCAGAAATATTGGATCGTTAATCTGAGTGGTGAAACCAAATCAAGAGTAACCCTCTCTGATACTAATTGAAATTCTTGAAATAGATCCTAGAGGGGGTGAATATACAACAACAACAACAACAACAAACAGCCTTATCCCAACTATTTGGGGTCGGCTACATGAATCCTGTTACGCC
>JAOXJP010226129.1:0-11541 GCA_025762735.1 Platanus orientalis | reverse complement strand
TGACATAGTTCTCAAGGAGAAGATGTGGAATGGGTGATGATGGGGTTGTGCCTGTCTTGTTATGGTAGGCTGCCTACGAACCCTTGAACACGATCAAGCCCGATCATAGTTTGATTATGGGATTTTTGGTGTTTTGTTCCTTTTTTACCCTTAATGGTTACCCATTAGGACTGGGGTTCGCTTAATTTTTTCAACACAATGCCATTGTTGGTTTTTATTGTGATCAACAAGGATTTGATCTTGCCGTTAATGGATTGTTTTACTCGTGGTGCCCATGCAGGTTTTTGCCACACCCTTTCCATCACACGTGAAACATATATTTCCCTTCTTTTGCCCTTAGGATCTCTTAACCTAAGACTGGGGTGTGCCCATTTTTTACATCTCACTACCATTACTGGTTTTTAATGAGATCGGCAGTGTTTTTTTTTTTGAGTAGAAGGTTGCATCTAGGGGAAAAGATGCCCAGACTGCCTACGTACTTGTATAGGATAGGATCAAATCGACGTAGTTCCTTGAAGGCAATTATGAGCCATCATAAGGATAGTATTTTTTCAAGAATCTAGCATTTGTAACGGGGAGGATTTGGTTGCCCTCCACATCACGAAGAAAGTATGCACCATTAGGATAGGCCTTTTCGACAGCATATGAACTGTCCCATTTAGAAGCGAATTTACCCTCTTTTCTCTTTGTGGGATCAAGTGGTAATCTGGTGAGAAAAACGAGCTCACCCTTAGTAAATGAGCAAAGCTTAACTTTCTTGTTGTAGGCTTTGGCCATGCGTGCTTGGTATAATTCTAATTACTGTTGTGTGACGAGCCTGGATTCATCAAGGGTCTTCAATTTTGAAAGGCGAATATTGGTAACCTCTGCCTCTGTCAAGCTGTCTTGTATGACAACCCATAAAGATGGGACCTGGATTTCAACTAGATAACCGCCTCTGCTCCAAATACCAGAGAGTATGCGGTTGCTTGCGTAGGCATATAGAAGGTGATGCGGTATGCCTAGGTGCTTCAGGTAGGCGCTTGTGCCAGTCCTTCTTATGTCTAGTCACCATTTTCTTGATGATCTTGCAGAGGATTTTGTTAAAAGCTTTTGCTTGACCATTAGCTTGGGGATACTATCTTGAAAAATGTTCTAGGTGGATATTGTATTTTGTCATGAGTCGATATAGAGGTGAACTCATAAATGGTTGGCCATTGTCTGTGATTATTCGGTCAGGGATGCCAAACCTATAGATGAGGTAGAATTTGACAAACCAGATGATGTCGGAAGCTTTAATCTCTCGTAGAGCTACAACCTCTGCCTATTTGGAGAAGTAATCTGTTGTGGCCAGAATGTACCGATGCCCTTTGGTAGAAGTCGGGGTAATAGGACCCACTATATCCATCCCCCATTTGAAAAATGGCCATGAGCAAGAGGTGGTGTACAATAGTTCAGCAGGTATATGACCATAATCACTGTGTAGTTAACAAACACAACATTTTTTTGGCATATTCAATACAATCGAATACCATTGTTGGCCAATAGTAGCCAAGTCTTTTTAACTGATGTTGGAGCTTAGGACTACTCTAATGTCCGCCGCATACTCTGGCATGCACTTCATTTATCATGGTGTTGGCCTCAGTGGCTGATAGGCAACACAACAATATACCATTGAGTGACCTCCGGTATAGTTAATTATTTTGTAATGTAAATCGAGTGGTGCACCATCTTATCTTTGTACGCTTGACAAGGTCGGATGGCTCTGTTTTATCCATGAGGTGTTGGATCATTGGTTCACGCTAATCTTCCTCCTCCATGGTTGGTGTACCATTTATGCCCTGTGCATCATATGTGGATAGTTCAGTGTTGTAGACAAGGAGAACATCTTCTTCTATAGTTGAGGCCAATTGGGGCACAACTCTTCTTTCCCCAATATGAATGATGAGATAATCATCCCTTGGATGTGTTAGATATGCCACTAAGTTAGCCAACGCGTCAACTTATTCGTTAAAATCCCTTCTGACATGCTGTATACGCAAGCGCCAAAACAACCTAGCCAAATCTTTAGCCTTTTGAAAATAAGGTATAAGGCTTGGCTTTTTAATATGGTAAAGACCATTCATCTGATAGATGACGAGCTCTAAATCTCCATAAACTGTGAGGTCATCTATAGGGATTTCCAAGGCTAGCTCAAGGCCTGCAATTAAAGCTTTATGTTTGGTCTCATTGTTTGAGCGTCCCTCAGTCAGTGTAAGGGAGTGTATGATGACACTATTGTCTAGGGTGATGAAAATAATACCAATCCCTAAAGACTTATCAGTATTGTCTCCTAGGGTAGTGGAAGGACCCCTGGATGCTCCGTGAAAAAACATTTCCTAATCTTTCTTAATCTAGACCTACATGACATTCTCGTCTAGCAACTCCAATTGAAGAGGTGAGTTGTCAAGTACTGGATGTGCTGCTAAGAAATCTGCCAAAGCTTGTCCTTTAACTACGTGTTTTGGGATATAGTGGATGTCAAACTCCAAAAAAAGCACGGTCCATTTGGCAATGCACCCTTGCATTGGGGGGTGGCTTATGATATATTTCAATGGGCTGGCCCTCGATATAAGGTGTACCGATGTGGTAAGGAGATAATGTTTCAACTTCTATAGTGTAAATACCAGAGCTGAATAAACTTTTTTAATGGGAGAATAGTTTAGCTCGGCGCCAACCATTGTCTTGTTGAGGTAATACAAAGCATGCTCCTTACCTTCCTTATTGTGTTGAGCCAACAATGCCCCTAGAGATGACTCCATAGCCATCACATATAACAATAATGGCTTACCCAAGGTTAGGCTCATCAACACTTGTGGGTTCAGCAAGTATTGTTTGATACTATCAAAGGCATTTTGATAGGCTTAGTACCATATGAAAGGAACTCCCTTCTTCATTAATTGTGAGAAAGGTTGGCAATGTCCTGAAAGATTTGAAATGAATCTTCAAATATATGCGGACTTCAACTGTAGTTTCTTAAGTTCAAAAATGTTCTTTGGTGTCGGCATTTCTAATATGGCTATAATTTTCTTAGGATCTATCTTAATTCCCCTATATCGAACAATAAATCCGAGAAATCATCCTGATGATACACCAAAAGCAAATTTAAGAGGGTTCATTTTCAAATTATAATGACAAAGCTATTGGAAGACCTGGTCTAGATCAATGATGTGATATTTCCTAAGTTTTGTTTTTACTACCAAGTCATCAACATAGTATTCGACAGCCTCATGTAACAGGTCCTCAAATATGTAGGTCATTGCCCTTTGGTAAGTGGCACTGGCATTCTTTAGGCCGAAGGGCATGACTCTGTAACAAAATATCCTAACCAGCGTACGAAATGCAGTAGCCTCTTCATCCTTTGGAGCATTTGTATCTAGTTATATCCCGAATAACCGTCCATGAAGGAGAGATCTTTGTACCCCGTGGTGGCATCTACCAATAGTTCTGCGAGTGGTAGAGGGAAGTCATCTTTCGGGCATGCAATATTAAGATCCCTATAGTCAATGCACACCCTTATCTAGCATTTCTTTTTTTTTTTGTACAGACATGATATTAGTGAGCCATTTTGGATATCGAACCTCATGGATGAACCTGGCTTTAAATAGCTTTTCCACTTCTCCCTATATTTTGTCAGCAGTATCATGTCTTGTTTTTCAGGGGTGTTGTTTAATAGGTTGCTAAGATGGGTCGATGGCAGGTTAATGAATGGCCACATTGGGATCCAATCCCAGCATTTCAAAGTAATTTTAGGCAAACATGTCTTGGTTTTGCTTCAAGAATTCTAGGTATTGGGTTTGCTTGTCTGAGGAGAGGTGTGCACTAATGAAAGTAGTGCAAAAGTCATCCTTCGTTCCCAAGTTTACCTAGATCAGATCATCCACTATTGCTTGACCTCCATCTTCAAGTTTCGAAGGGGCGGGCATCACCGATCCCATGACAAAATCTTCAGAAGACAACAAACGTGTTTTTACAAACAAGCACTCGAAGGGAGCATCCTCAAATAGGTCAAATCCATATGCCGTTATTGCATGTGAAGACACTTTTAATTTTGTGGGCTTCCTGTCCAATCCTCTTGTGTTGTCTTTATTCTTAGAATGAAGAATTAATTGCTCAAATTATTGAGTTAGGACTTTCTTGCCCTTATAAGAGGTCTTCCATTTCACTTGCTGATTAGAGCCAGAGTTTTGGAGTAATTGAGAAGCCAATCTTGTATACGGAAAAAGATTGATCGGGTCCTTGAGTTCTCATTCTAAGGTAAGTCTAGAATGGTTTGGGAGGCCAAGTAGAGCCTTCAGGAAAAAAGATGGAGGGTGTCTAGTAAGCACCAACACGTACTCCAGACAAATGTGCCAGCGAAAGGATAAAATCCTGTGCTACTGACTAAGGTAGCAAAAAGGGTTTGTCCTTAGTAATTTTGACTCCATGCTTCAACTTAAGCTTCCTAGGCTTAGTTCCGTCTCCATTGTTTCTTGTTAGAGTTTTTAGGGGATCGGGCTTTTGATAATATGTGACAAGGGAAAAATAGGCTTTTACTGTTTGAAAGGGATTGTTGTCAGCTATATGGTGTCTTAAGTATCTTGCTAGGGGTACTTGATGTATTGATGATACGTTGATGGGACCACCTGATACTTGTGCATCCATGGCCATCCTATAAGAGGATTGTAAGCAGTATCCGTGCCAATCACATAAAAAGGTGTCCAATCCTCAATATGACCAAATTTTGTTCTTAGCTTGATAAAACTGAGAGGATGCTACTCATTTTGATTGAACCCTTGAATGACAAGTGTGCTGGACTGGAGTTGAGATGGATCTACTCCCAAATAGTCTAGTGTTTTGGTCTGAAGTATATTGATTATTGAGCTACCATCGATCATGTCTCTAGACACAGGTTGATTGTCAATAGAACTTGTGATAAATAAGGGTTGGCTATGACAAGGATCATTAGAATACCGATTAGTATCTTCAAAGGTGATGGTAGGCATAAACATTGCCAAGAAGCCCTAGCAATCTCATCATTTGTCACAAACTCATCAGGGTGAGTTAAAGCATAGATCATGGATGCCCTGAGTTTTGGTGACATACGGAGAGCATCATAGATAAATAGTAGTGATGGGATCTTTTTGAGATGTACCATCACATCGTATGGAATAGGGTTATCCATTTTTTTGATAGCTTTGCTATACTCGGCTTCCATAGCTATCTTTTTTATTGCATCAGCTTGTTGATTGGCTGTGGGGCCTTGTGGCGGGATCTGCTTTTCGGACCGTAACTTGACTTGATTGACTGCTAGGGATGTGGCTAACGCCCCTCCACTGGGGTAGTGATCTTGATTTTGGTAACATTATAAGCCCTTATTTGTGAGTTATCAGACATTTCGTTCTTAGAGAGGTCTTCAAAAGTATAAGTGAAGCTAGACTCACCATCACTAGGGTCGTCTAAGTTAGTAACCAAGGGCAGCATGTCTTGAAGGTCTAAATCTTGATGCTGGGTTTGCCATAGATTTAGGACATCGTCGTCTTCGTCAGCTAAAGTTGAGGAGTCACTAGCATCAATATCAATATCCCATTGGTGTTAAGGTAAGAAATGTGCCATGCTGTGTATATATTGGAGGTCATGTCTGTACACTCTTTGTCGGTGATAGAAATGATCAATAAGCATCGGCCATGAAGAAACATATCAAGATTGTAATGTCAACTACCAATCAAAAGCATGTGAGTCCAAAGACACTGAGAAAGGCCGTACCAATAGATCGTGGGTGGCAGCTGGTAAACCTATTTCTTGCAAGAAACGACTGGTGTGGAAATGGGGATCCCCATTCCCTGTATATAGTGTGAGTGGAGGAAGCTGATAGTTTTCTGGGAACTCAGTGAAGTAGACCTCATGTTTGATAGGTTGCCTTATCTCTCTGAACCTTTGTAAGTCTAACAATTGGGCAATGATTTGATTAGAGGCACCATCAAATTTCTCATATGTTTGTTGTTGAGGAGGTTATCTTAGGGGATCCATATTCTAAGGATTATAGGTTTACATGCCTAGCCTCATGAATTTGTGGATGAACATTTCAATCAGATGGCCCTAGGAAGGGATACTTTACGGTGCTAAGTCCATGTACCAATCCAATGGTGGACTGTCTAAGGAGAGTGGGAATAATTGCAATAACAAATTGTTATTATGCATTAACTCTCTACATGATATCATGAACTTAAACAAATGATGCCGTAGGCATTGGTAATTCTCATTTGAGAAAGTGACGAACAACAGGACCTCAAATCCAGGCAGGAACGCCTCAAAATAGACTACTCAGTGACAAGGGAAAATTCATTGCCTAAACTTGGTTAGCACATTTTGAAAGTATGTGCCCTTCTAGGGTGTTATTGGTAGCCGAGTAGTCCAAGCAGACCGTAATGGGGAGTCTTGTATGGTACCTATAAGTGCGATGGAGATACCCCCAGCATTATATCTATAAATTGCCATCAGAATAATTACCCTTTTAGAGTAATCTTGGTATGTTACGATATTTTGTGACTAATCAATCACTATTGTTGAACTTTGTGGCATTGGTACCTGATGTGGTTCTACTCATGATCGAGGGTTGCCATCATGTATAATTGACATCATATTACAAGAGGTTATCAATGATTAGATTGGATCTTCAGGCATAAACTCTTCCAGTGTAGTTGACATCTGAAGAGGTAGTTCTGGTAAGTCGTCCCTTAAGGGCGATGATATGGAGTCTATGATTCTGGGAATCTTCTCATTTTTCTATGAACAGACTGGAGTCTTCTTTTCCATATTATTTTTCCTTCAGATGTCATCCGATTTCTCTCATCATCGCCATCATTCCCACTATCTTAGGTATCAACAAAGTTAACCATCTCTTCCTCAATAAAGATGGAATTGGTGGTTGCAGCTCTTATATCTGTGTTTAATTCTATAGTGTTTTTGTCAATCAGTTCTTGAAACTTATCCTTAAACACAAAGAAGTCTTTCAAGGTATGCCTTAGGATGCCGTGATACTTGCAATACTTTGGGTCATTAACTTTATCAGCTTCTACTGGTCATTTCAACTCAGGGAGTATGATATCCTGAGGCTCCACTATTTGTTTGAAGAGGCTTCCTAAGTCATGTGGATGGAATGTATAAGCTTTCTCATGACGCTCCTTCATGATTGGTCTTCTGTGAGGCGCTTCTTGCTCCACCGGCTTGGTTGCTTTTGTAGAATGTTTGACCTTGAACTTAGTAAGTAACCTCTTAGCAACAACCATGACTGATTCCATCTTGTTAACCACCATTTTTCCTCTCTTTTCATGTTTGTGGTCGAGCAGCATTCTTTCTAAGGTAAATGCCTTAGATATCAAATCATCAAACTTGGAATACTTTTGGGTTGTAAGATGAAGAGAAAGCTCAAAGGCTATATTCAACAAACACATCTCAAGGAGCGTCTTAATCAGAGGAGCATTCTCACAAGCATAAGATATATTTGTCCATTTATTAATGAAGTCCACAACTCACTTGTTGTCCCTCTATCTTTCATTAGTCAACTCATACAACTTTACAGGCCTGTATGTGCCATGGAACTATTGTATGAATGCCCGCTTCATCGAATCCTAGTCTGGGATGTAGTTGGGCTTCAAATTAGAATACCATGTGAAGGTAGCTCCATCTAGGGATTGGACAAACAATTTTAATAACAAGTCACCTTGTTAGGCAATAACATTGCACCAAGACTCAAAATGAGCAATATGTTGCTTCGGACATGTTGTCCCATTGAATGTGTTGAAGTGAGGTTGGACAAACTTCAACAGAAAGGGTACCGTGTCCACGTGTGAGGGATATGGTTTCCCAGTGATGTATGTATTCACGATTTCTTGCTTTTTGTATTCATTAAGCATTTCAATCATCATGGCCCGCATGTAGTTAGGGTCTATCATGGGTGGAGCCTGATGTGCATATGGTCCCTGTGGCATAAAGGGAGGTTGTGCATAAGTATTGTAACCATTATAACCATATGTCCAGCGAGGTGTCGATCCATACAAATAAGGCTCTTATTGATGATGAGGGACCTGATGAGGACCTTGTGGCTATGGCCCTTGTAGAAACCCCTGTACAGGCGGTCTTTGTGGAGGGATTACATTAGGCACAACACTTACAACCGGCACAACACTGGGTAAAGTAGCAAAGGAGTACTTTGGTGTATAATGGGTGTATCCTCCTTGTGCTTCGCTAGTAGTTGACCTAGTTGATTCTGTTGCGATAAGATTATGAATTGGTGGGACCGCACCTTGTCTTTTTAGTGCAAATTGCTCGATCATGGCTTTTACTTATGCTATGGCAGCCAAACGACGGTCTCGGCTCTTTATCTGCACTCACCATTCTACAGTTGTAGTGTGTTCCCCTTTGAAACCAGCATGGTAATCCCTGAGGTTTACGTTTTCTATATTTACTGCTAGATCGGTAGGCAAATCTTGACTTCCTCCTAGCTTAACTATTGTAGCCTCAATTGCTTGTGAAGTAGAGGTGACTTTGATTGTGGCAGTGGCCCTATGTGTAGAGTATGTGCTATCTTCATGATAAAACATAACTAGAGAAGATACAAAACCCCTCCCAGTAGTTGGTAGTCCTCTTGAAGGTGTTCTAGGTGTTCTAACACTTTTCGTTAACTGACTTCTAGTCATTTTACCAGCAGAGTTAAAGACTCATGGTCGTGGCTTAGAAGGGCTGGAGGTATCGGTAGAAATGTCTTTCTTTGCCCCAGCGAACATTACTACCACCTGAGATTTACGAGCGGGTCAAAATCTTTTACTTTTGTTGATGTAGGTTGCATGACCCAGACTGTCTTTTAATATGAGAAGGCAAGGAGAGGTCGCCCCTTTGTGGCTATGCCCATGGTGGCATTGCATTGATTTACATATCCCCCATCTTTGGTTGCTCATAAAAGAGCTGGTGTGCCTTAGCTTTTTGCTTGCATTCAGAGGATGAAGTTCTCCTCCTTTTTGGTGGTTTACTCCCTTTAGGAAAATCAAATTGGGTGAAAAACATTGAATTTTTGAACTCTACCCTTGCTTTATTGTTTTGCTAGTTATGCCTCGTAGGAGGGGTGTGAGTGGCCATGTTGCTTGGTGACTGGTCTTTTTGTGAAGCATGGGCTTTAGGGGTCTTCACCTTAGGTGCCTTTCTCTTGTATTGTAAGTTTCCTCCATGGCCAGATGGTCAAAATACTCCAACCTAATTGATAACCTGTTGCTTTATCTAGTCCCTAAGCATTATGGGAACTCCTGTGAGAGTAATATAGACAGTAGTCAAACCATGGTTCTTAGGTGGCGAATGAAGATTTTGCATCAGGTCTAGAGTTGTGCGCGAATGAGGATTTAGTTGTGCATTCGCCATGACCATATTGTGTGAATGTCGCGGAATTGTTAGCGATTGTGAAATTTCATCCTCATTTGCCATGGACATAGTGCGCGAATGTTGTCGCTTCCAGGAATGCGGAATTACCCACGAATGTGAAGTTTTATTCTCATTCGCCATAGGTACTTGCACTAAATTGTGCGTGAAGGATGTAAAGTTATTGGCTAGTACCTCTCCTTGGCTAGCGTAGTTAATTTTAGGCTTATGCATTCAGGCCTTCCCCCTTTTCTTTGTTGCATGACACCTGCATGCATGAGCATATGTTCGCAAATGAGAAATGTGTATATCATTCATGGGAATAGTTTTTGGCGAATGTGGATTTGTATGTTCATTCGTGCACTTTTGTTATGACGAATGAAATTCTGGGTCCTTGCCCGAGACAATATTCTATCTTTTTTCAGAGGTTTCAGTTGTTTTTGACTGTTTGTTTGATTCATATTTAGGCATCCATTGTCTACTTAACCTTTTTAATATGATTTTGGGGGCATATCCCCCTAATTTAACATTAAGTTTGTTCATCTTGGCTGAGATAGGCATTGCTACTCCAGCTATGGGGGAGACTAGTGCCTCAACCGCTAATGAAGTAAGGGAGACCGCAACCTCAACCATAGGTAGGTTTTGGGAGACCGAAGCCTTAACCAAGTGGATGGATGGTGGTCGGGAGACCAAAGCCTCAACCCACATTTTTCTTGTGGCTTGTGGCAAACCAGCTGAGGTTCCCACAATTGCAACTCCATTGGGGTACCTATTAAAGCATGGAACAACCATTAATAGAAGAAGCTTAAAGAGAGATGAGATGAAAGTTTTGTCCCACCAAGCATTCCAGAAATTTGTAGCACTAAATTTCGAGCCTTGTATAAGGCAAAATTCGTTGGACAAATTACCTAGCTGTTTAAGATACTAGTTTATTATTTTTTATGATTGGGGACAAAAACTCCAAGTTTTGATGAATTTGTTAATTATAGCCATTTAACATAGCCAACCTCTGATTATCTTTAAGCTATGCATCATGAAATAGAGTTGCAATTAGTAAAAGAGAAGAAGAAAGGGGAAGTAGAAGTGCTCTTCCAAATATATGAATATGGCCAAATATATGAATATGGATTACACTTGTTTATTCATCAACAAGTTTACCTATTCAAAACTTTATTCATTCTTCAAGCTCCCCTTGTTTATCCTCGTTCTTCTTTGTATCTCTTGTTGCTCACCTTGTTCCTCTTCTTATAGGTATTTATAGGCCATAAAAACAAGTTTTGAAGAGTCATTGTTTAAGGAGAATTCTATCTCTTCCATATCGTTTTTGTTGAGATGAAATTTCTTGAAATCTTATCCCAAAGATTGAGGAGATCCTTATATACGAGAATTCACCAGTTTTCATCTTTTGGGCTGTTAAGGGACTCACAAGAGTCGTGGTTATCCAAAACAACCTTCCTGCGAAGAGATAAAACCCATTTTCAATTTCAAGTTCCTATAGTGTGTGAGTCCATTCGCGCACACTTTTTAGGCGAGAGTACATCACTGAACTCCATTTGTTTATGACAAATGAGAATACAAATTTCCATTCGCCGACACTAGTGTGGCGAGTGATAAACCCATTTCACATTTATGCACACTTTTTGGGTTTCAACAAACACAAATCAAACTTCACACATTACAAAGATTACAGATGAATATAATAGTGTGGAAGAGACCAAGGTGGGTATTGATGTTCAATTTGATGAGCTAACAGTGTCTATAGAGGAGTGCCTCTTTGCTATCCTGATTTGTGATCCACCGTATGATGATTCCCTAGTTCCTCGTTAGATCGGGATTCATCCTATTTTACCAATTGTACATGTTTCTAACTCAGTGATACCTGAGATTGCTACTGTAGTCCAGATTCAACTGGATGAGTACTACGAGGTGTATCCATTATCGGTCGCCTCTCAGGAGACAGTTTCCTACTTTGGAATCTTTCTTACATTAGATGTTTGCAAATGGATGGGTTCACACCACAACTTGATAATTGGTGGATATGGTTCATGGTTGGTTAGTGCTGTTGGGAGGTTTACCGATCTTGAACAAAGAAATTAGTAAAATTCATTTAAACAATCACATATCTACATATGCTTT
>JAOXJP010226128.1:0-11542 GCA_025762735.1 Platanus orientalis | reverse complement strand
TCCCTAGGGACTACACGAAAGCAGTCCAAGTTTCTTCGAGCTACATCTCTCTCACCCATGACTTCAGTGGCCTCATCCCACTTACACCATCAATATCATGTACCTTCATTACTACTTAATGCATTCATACCTATGATAGTTTTTTGACAGCATAAATCATTCCTCACCACCCAAAAAGGGAAGATGCGGACCTTGCTCCCCTCATCCCAAAAAAGTTAGGAAATTCACCCATTTGCCTTGTCCCATCAGTCACATATTGGTTGACCTAGTCAACAAAGGATATCTACAACTACTCCCTCCAAAGCTACCACCAAATCTCCTTCCAAAGAGGTACAATGTGAAGGAGTATTGCATCTACCATCAAAGTTTTAGACATTCCATCGATTACTGCTTTTGGTTGAAACATGACATCCAAGACCTCATTGAACAAGGAACCATCAACATTAGCAAAACATGACAACCTTGAAGAATTTTGAAGACTTTGTAACCCTATCTTTCTGTTTTATCTTTTGCAAATAATGTACAAAACGAACTACAAATTGACTTGATCCTAACCTCTATGTTAGATACGTGGCAACTTGTGAGTCATCCTTTATACTCCAAGTGCAGCCCCTTGTATATAAATAAAATATCTTCCCTAAGACACCATTCTCTACATTTATCCTGTCAAATTTACCCTTCACACAAGGTCAAGCCCCGGATTGCTAAAGTTGTATGAGGAAGAGATCACGATCACAGATGTAAGTTCTTACAAAGATCCTACTTGAAATGCTTCCTCAAAATGAAATAACATCAACTTAATAAACAACTTAACATATCTTAAACATGCATCATGTTTGAAAAAGCACACCTTTATCAAATTCCATCTTGCAAAATTATTTTGTAATTTTGTAAAACTCCATGTTTTCAAATTACACAATTTTTTAAAATACATGCATGATTTCTTACACCCTGTATTTCTTCAACTTCTGGATTCCCTCTGGATGAACGGATTTAAAAAATTTTCATTCTTGACTTGCTTGCAATGTATGTCATACTTTTGCCACTAGGGGCACCGCTTTTTACAAAATGGGATGCTACATAGAGTCTCCCCTCTTCAAAAGATTTTCATTAATTCGTGCATGTGATTTGCATATTGTATGTATATATTTTAAAAATATTTTCCCAAACATAGAGAGACCCTTACTAACTACGAACAAGTGGTTAAATGTCCAAAAATTCTCCCAAAAGAAGTCATTTGAATAAAAGCAATTCAACCTAAAAATTAGGTATTGATATCTTAAGAATCATAGGCGTGCTGAAGTCAGTCCTTTAGTGGTTCTGGTTTAGCAAAAAGCCCAATCACCTAGTGAAGTTTGAGAAGCAAGCTTGCATATGTATGATGTCATCAACAATTTTGCCTTAAAGATTCAACAGTTCAATGACAAAGCATGAGATTGAACACCATCACGATAGGCGTCGTTTTGAGAACCCGACCGCATCCAGTAAGAAACATTAATTAGCGGCATTGGCCATATATTGTAGAACCTTTCATGGAGACACATCCAAGATGCCTTGATTGACGGTCATAGTGTAGAAAAAATGAAAAAATCCAGTCTTTGTGAAAACTTGTAAAGGCGTCAAGGGCAAAAAAAGGGATAAAGATAAAAAAGAAAACCCAGTCTCAAGGAAAATCCGAGAGGGTCTTGGGGGCAAAAAAGGGAAAAAGAAAGGAAAATCGTCCAGTCTACCATCCCGTCATGAAAAATTTGAGCAATCAACAATGAGCCATCAATGCTCTATTATAGCAGCCAATGGTGTACACCTACTCTAGCAGTCAACAATGTGCAATACAGCTCTACTTCAGTAGCCAACAATGTGCTCAATGATCCACTGTACAGTCAACAATATGCTCCTAATCCTCCTAAAAAGGATAGGAAGCCATCTTTGGCTGATCAATTTACCGAAAGAACCCGTATACAATTTTCCACTAGTTAAACACTTTGTGCCAGATACAAAGCCTTTTCTCTCTAAACACAATATTCTCGGTGCATCAAACCCATGTCAAGTATAGTCTCAATTGTTCATTGAAATGAAGAAAGACTATTTTTGGCCGATCAAAATCCTCAAAATGACCCATTCAAAGTTTATCACTAGTCAACCATTTTAAGCTAAAGGCTTCTTTTTCTGAACCACAACTTTCATGATTGTTTAACAACCCTCAGCAAATCTGACTCACTTTCATAGTACCTTGTTATAACATCACTTGCAACAACCTCAACTGTACAACCCAAATCTATCAGAATGATAGACCCACTCCATTTTTCCAACCCATCTCATGCACAATTTGAAAAGTACTCACATGTACAAGTCAGCATGTTCAAATATTCATCACTATCAATTTATTCTTGTAGAATAAACCACTCTTCATGGAAAGCCTTCATCAAGCCTCTCCTATTGCAGTAGTCACCCTCAAGGGAAACCTCCTCCCAAAAAGAGAAAAATAGAAAAAAAAGCAAAAAAAAAAAGAAAAGAAAGAAAAAAAGAAAAAAAAGCAAAAAGAAAAGAAAAGAAAAGAAAAAGAGGAGGATTTTCCCATCCAACCACTTCATTGATAAAGCTACCCTACAATATCGAACCTAGAAACTCAAAGGATGATAGTCATTCATCAATGAACTATGCTTAACTTGATCCCTACACTAGGGTACGTAGGCAACCTGAATAAGGTTCAGTCACATTCTGCAAGTATTTGTACATTTTGCAAGTCTCAGCAGACTTGAACATGCACCCTATCTCCCGTATCTTTCAAATTTCTCCCATCCATAGACAGTCAAGATACCTCTTATGATGTTGAACAATCATAAACCCTATGAAATGCTACAATTTTGAGCCTGTTATTTAACATTCGTTGGCACCCATGTCTTAAGCCACATTTCATCCCATGCTTAAGACCTCTCTTCATCATTGAATATTGGAGATTAAGCTAGACAATTTATAATTATTTTAGGCCTCTTACCCCTTTCATTCAAACCATTAACGAAGCCACATTTCAGCCCATAACTAAAGTCCTCCTTGATCTTAGAGCAAACAGGGGCACAACCATCGGCAACAAGAGTTTAAATGCATAACTAATGATCATTATCATAGCCAGTTCAAACATTCATGCCGTTCATAGAAGAATTAGGTCCAAGGAGCTGCCACAAATGCCAACTTAATAGAGAGTTTTGTGCACATAGCTTTCGAATCTCATGCTCAACCAATGAATTTGAAAACTTAATACAACATGTCATGCGACATCATACTTGGGGGCAAGACATGCTGACATAGACTTCATGAGGTAATAGGGATCTTGATTGGGTTTTTTGCAACAACCTCCTCCACCATTGGAACTAAATGCAGCACTAAACATGACTCTTTTGATTTCAATACGGAGATGAGACATCACCAACCCAACAATGACTTTGCCGTTAGGCCTTAATCAGAGATGGTGAGTCATCTCTCAACAAAGCCGTTCACGGCAAAATCAATCAGAGAAGTGGTACCACTTCCTAGTAAATAAAAAGCAAAAGGATGCAGGGTCGAAGCCCTCAAGCAAGGAGTTTAGGCCTTAGCCCCTTATGCAATGGATTTAGGTCGAGGTCCTCAAGAATAGATTCAGGTAGAAGCCCTTAAGCAAAAGAAATTGGGCCGTTGCCCCTGAGCAAATGAGATTGAGTCGTGGCCCTTGAGCAATGAGATTGGGCCATAGGCCCCAAGTAAGGAATTTGGGCTTTAACCCCTTTGCAATGAATGATGGGCCGCCGCCCTTAAGGAATTTAGGCCTTGGCCCCTTTGCAATGAAAGATGGGTCATAGCCCTTAAGGAATTTAGGCCTCGTCCCCTCAGTAATGAATTGGGCCTCGTCTCCTCAGCAATGAATTGGGCTTCGTCCCCTCAGCAGTGATTTAGGCCTCATCCCCTCAGCAGTAAATTGGGCCTCGTCCCCTCAACAGTGAATTGGGATTCGTCCCCTCAACAGTAAATCGGGCCTTGTCCCCTCAGCAAAGGAACTTGGGACCTCATCCCCTCAGCAATGGAATTGGGCCTTGTCCCCTCAACAATGAAATTGGGTAAAGGTTCCTCGAGATTAGGGCAGATCCTTATGGATACCCATAATTTTGAAGCAAGCCTAATAAATCCTCCCGACATGAACCATCAAGCAAATAAAATCCTAGAGACCTTCAATTAATTTATCTTGAAGGTACAACAATTCCTTCTCTGGCTAATTTATTTTAGAGACCTTCAGCTAATTTACCCTCGAGGCATAGTAATTCCTTCTCTGGCTAATTTATCCCAGAGATCTCTGGTTAATTTATCCTAGAAACCTTCAAGTTCAAATTCTATTGCACATCTGGCTAACTTGTCCTAGAGACCTTCAGCTAATTTATCTTATAGGCACAACAATTCCTTCTTTGGCTAATTTATCCAAGAGATCTTTGGTTAATTTATCTCAGAAACCTTCAAATTCAAATTCAATTGCACCTCTTGTTAATTCATCCATTGGACTCGGAAGAGGGTCATTAAATAAATCTTCCACCTTAGGAAAGGTCGTCAAGTCATTTCTCTCAACTCAATCACGGGTCGTGAACTGTTGGACTTGAAAGAAGGTTATTAAATAAATCTTCTGCCTTAGAAAAGGTCGACAAGTCATTTCTTTCGGCTCAACCATGAGTCGTGAATTGTTTGACCTGAAAAGGGTCGTCAAATAAACTTCTCGGCTTTGAAAAAGTCATCACACAATCTTTCAACAATCTCAGCAACTCACCATGTAATCTTCTAATCTCCAATAAGACTTTCACTTGAGACAGCAAAGCCCAACCAAATGTAAACTCATTGAAAGGGAGGCAAGTGACATTTAGCCAATAATTAACATCATTAACAACTCTTTGTTTTCATCCATCATTTTCTGCACAACTTATCTGCATTCATGACATGATAATCAATTTCAAATTGAACATAAGACATACTTAACAATTTCCAAAACTACATGTTTGAAAATTTTCACACAATGTGTCTATTCTACTAACTTTGTGTAATTCTTAGGCTTTAGATTGTTTGCATGATTTACAGCTGTTGCATGATCGATTTTCCACAATGTTTTCAAACAGTTACGCCCTATGTCGATGACTTATATGTCTCCTGATGCAGTGTATATGCTAATAGTAACACCTGAGGAGTTAGAGAAAGTACTAATTGCTTGCATATAATTCATGGATAACCCATCCTTTCTAAAACAAAGAGAGTTTCTATATCGGTTAACACCTATTTTTGAACTCAGATAATCTTGAAGGCATTTGTAAAACACCGAAAGAGTTCACTCTTAATTCAAGAAAGCATTTCGAAAAGGAAACATTTTTCAAAACCCTGATCTCCAAAGTCAGGGACCAACTTTAGCCCATCATGTTTTCTTAACCAAAATTGTCCCATATTGCAAACACACCCATGGATAGCCCATCTTTTCCAAAACAAAAAGAATTTCTTTATCGGTTAACTCCCACTTTTAAGCTCAGATAACCTTGAAGGCATTTATAAAACACCGAAAGAGTTCACTCGCAATTCAAGAAGGCATTTTGAAAAGCAAACATTCTTCAAAACCTTGATTTCCAAAGTCAGGGACAAACTTTAGCTCATCACATTTTCTTAACCAAAATTGTCCTATATTGCAGAAACATCTATGAATAGCCCATCTTTTCAAAATGAAAGCCCCTCTCTATTGGTTGATACTCATTTCAAAAACAAGATACCTCCAAATTTATTTACAAAACACCAAAATAGTTTACTCTCAGTTCAAGAAAGCATTTCAAAAAGCAAACATTTTCCAAAACCTTAACTCATAAGTCAATGACAAGTTTCAACCCATAATTATTTTCCTTAGCTGAAACTGTTCTGCTTTTTCAAAACAACCCACCCAATATCCATGAGTTACATGCAAGGAAGAAGTATTATCTCACCCAAGTAAAAATTATGGCACTTCCTCATTTGATATGTGTGGCACAACCACACATACCAAAGGAGGGCATCTGTTAGCACCCAAATTTTGACTTAGGTCATGTGATAGCATAAGGACAACATAATAACATCTAGACATCAAGACTCTAAGCACCCTTGGTGTAGGAAGAGCAAACCTAGACTGTAGGAGGTTTAGCATTCCTTGAGCAGTCTTTTCAGATATTTTAGCCACGAATGGATCAGTTAAAACACCTCATTACAATCCAAAAACACCATTTTAAGGCAAACCCTAATATTCCATAAAAGCATCAACAGGACTTTGAGGGTCCACATTTAGGAGATTCATCTATGTTATTTGTAACTTTTCCCACCTTTGCAAGTCTTCCCTCAGCAAAATAGCACATCTAAAAAAATTACCATTTTACCCTTCTGCCTTTAAAAGCTCAATACTCACTATCTACCACTCAGATCATTGAATTTTCTCTCACCTATATGAGCCTTCTTGTCATGAAGCATCATAGGCAAAGAACATTCATTTTCACATTTTTGCCCTTACAGGTAAAAAATTATCATTTTACCATTTTGCCTTTATAATTTACCCCTGGACCGTCAAATGATCCCTGAAGCTTCTCCCTTTACCTGAATGATGTCATGATAGTTCCTATGGCTCCAAGACTCTCAAGAATCCAATACTCTATGGCCTACCAGTTTTTCACAATGGTCCCCACCCATTCAAAAACCCTATCACATCCAAACTACAGCATTTCTCAACTTATTACATCATCGGTCTTTATTCAAACTCATTCTGAAAGCTAATTTCGATTGCGTCAGTGTGACCAGAATGTCTGGAAAACCTGAAAACCATAGTATGTTTGCAATCAACAGAGTTCAAAAAATCAAAAAGCAAACTCAGATATCTGTGCAATTCTTATTTTCATGGGAAAGACGGATCCTCATGTTTCTCCTTGTATACATGTCTGATTAACTCACCGTTTGCGGCAGCACTTCCAATGATCCAACCAGCACATATTCCTAGAAGATTTTGGTAAATAATTTTATCATTTTACCCTTCTTACAATCTAATGAAGCTTTTTTCAAATTTACCAAAAAAATTAGACTTTCGAGGGTTTACAGATGTCGGATTACGAATCTAGTTAACTGGCATGTCTGCAAGGACCAAATAGAAAAAAATCAAAAATGGATGTGGACCTATGTTTTAGAATCTTTATTTATTGCATCATTTATCCAAATCCCCAAAATGTTGCATCATTGATTCAATCCTTTTTTCCGAAATTACTGCATCATAAACCTAACTCTCTCCTGTTGGTCCATGTTGTCGATCCATGTCCATTGCCACACCCTCATCCTCCTCTTCACCTAATCCATCTAACTTAATCCTAGCCCTACACTTAACACCTCACAAAACATAAAATCCCATTATCTTAGCCACCCATCCCAAATCCATCTCCACCATCCACCTCTTTTAGGATAGACATCATCCTAGCCCTCCATCTAGCAAACTCTATCCTTAAGCCTATCCATTCACCACAACCTTTGGAGGCTATAAATACCCAAAAATTCGTGCTCAAGAGGGTTGGCAACTGAAAACCTTAAATCTTAAGTGAAGAAGAAGAAGAAAAAGAAAAAGAAAAAGAAAAAGGTAAATTCTCTCAACCCCAAGACTAGGTAAGGCTAAATCCATTCTTAGATCATCTCCCCCTTCAACATATATGAAATTTGATTGTTGTTATGCTATCCAAGTCATGCTAGAACACTGCTCTAACTTGGGTACACAGTAGCCTCTATTTGTTCTTATTTTTTATCCCTTTCCATATTGATTTTCGTATGATTTTTGTAAAGGGCTGATTGAGCCCAAATTTGATTATGTTAAACTAGACATATATATGATATGCTGTATTTAATTTCATAAATTTATAAGATGTTTAAGGCCTCAAGATGGCCCTCCAAACAGACCCTAAAAATTGAGTCTTTTGAGACCTAATTTTGATGAATATTTATCGATTTTTGTTTGAATTTTATATTCATGATATGAAGCCCAATTTTTTATATGTACTATCTACTAGCATGCATAATTTCAGAATTTTTCCATACCCCTAAGGGATCCAAATGGCCAAAATTAGGCTGCTAGATTTTGGTTCCAAGCCTAAAGCTTATTTTTTTTAGGGAATTAAAAATAGGCGTTGGAAAAACAAGCATATGGACAAACAGGCATTAGACAAGTATAGGTTTATCATATATCGTTGGAAAAATCTTTCTCTCAGCTTTCCCAATGGATCGACCATGCTCAAATTGAAATTTTGTAGAAAGAGATATGTCCTCTGAAATACAAACTATCCATACCCAATGCCTGTTTTTTAATTTGATAAAAAATAGGCGTTGATAGGAAAAATAGGTGTTTTGACAAATACACATTAGATAAGTATAGGTTTATTATATATGGTTGGAAAGATATTTCTCTCAACTTTCTAAATTGACCTACCATACTCAAATTGGAATTTTATGGAGAGAGATATGCCCTCCGGAGTACAAACTGTCCATATCCAACGCCTGTTTTTTTATCTGTTAAAAAATAAGCGTTGATAGGAAAACAGGGGTACAGACAAACAAGTGTTAGACAAGTATAGACTTATTATATATGGTTGGAAAGATCTCTCTCTCTCTCTCTCTCAGCTTTCCAAATTGATCAACTATGCTTAAATTGAAATTTTGTGGAGAGACATATGTCATCCGGAGTACAAACTATCCATACCTAATGCCTATTTTTTTATCTATTAAAAAATAGGTGTTGATAAGAAAACAGGCATTAGACAAGTATAAACTTATCCTATATGGTTGGAAAGATCTCTCTCAGCTTTCTAAATTGACCAATTACGCTCAATTTAGAATTTTATGGAGAGAAATATGCCCTCTGGAGTGTAGATTGTCCAAATCCAATGCCTGATTTTTAATCAGTTAAAATTCAAGCATTGATAGGAAATATAGGTGTTGAAGAAAAATTCAGATGTTGGGATCTAGGACCCACCCTAGTGAACCCTGACCTTCTCTAAAGCCTATACACAGGCAACTAACATCTTGAAATTCATCCACTTGCTTAGGCACCTCTATAGGCCCTATTTTTTAGGTGTTAGGATGAATCTCAGGTGTCAGGCCTGTGAAAATCAAATGAAACCCAGCCTCAAACCAAACCATTCCATAGACATAATCTAAGAATCCCTTAATTGTAAATGTCTCTTTCAGCTTCCTCAACAATCATAGTAAGGTTGACTATATGCTTGTAATCTCTAAATGTATCAGATACCCGAACTTTACTTGGGAGACAACGCTTGAGTTGTGGCCGCTACGTCAGTGCGACCAGGTCGAGTCAACCTACCCATTCACTACATTTCAACCTGTACTGACCTTTTATGGTCTTCACTTTCTTTAGGGTCATGCTGTTGTGGTTCACGACCCAAAGACCCTAAGACTTAGCCATAGCCCAATTAGGTTCATTAAACCATGCACATTAGTACAACATAGTCTTGAATCCCATTTTACTAACTTGTTTACATTTTGTACCAGGATAGAGTACTCTGTAAGTATACAAAATCCAAAATGAATCTACCCTATATCACTCTCACAATCAGACGTACTTGACTACCAAGATTGGCACACACAATAAACCTCTAGAACTACATACAGTTTGATCCTGACAAAACCCTAGGAACACACTGAACCATATAAGATTGGGTATGTAGGCAACTTGAGACTATGTCTCAAGTGCAACTATAATGATCACACCACGGGGGTAGTCTAGATCAATAACTTTACATTCAACAAAACACGGACTTTAACATAATTCAAAAAATGTAGGAATGAGAGAAGTCGCCTTAAAAAGGTGGGTATTTGGGGTGCCTAACACCTTTCCCAAATACAACTAAACAACTTACCCTTTATCTTAGGAATGTAGACCAGTATTAGGAGTTAAACCCTTAGACCTTCAGGTCTAAACTTCTCATCTTCATCCGAAGAGGAGAATCGATATCCAACTCCATCGGTTAACCCCGAGTTGGTGGCGACTCCCAAAAAAGCCTAGCCCTCCTGTAAAAGGGTTAGGAACCTTTCAATCACTAGCATTACGCATTAAAGAGTGGGCCCGAAAACTACAGGTAGGCAAAAAAATCCAAACCCCTCCCGAAAGCCGATGTTCACAGGGGCCCTGTTGCAAAATGAAAGGTTAGGTGCCCAATCCCGAAATATAGTTAAAGTGAAAAAACGCAACGCTACGTTATGCAGTCTCACACTCACAATAATCCAAAGAAGATCCATCTCCACGAGCCAAGTGAACCTTACTAGAAGGTCGATCCTATATCTTAACACTAGTTTTCTTATTTGAGCAAAACAGCATTTCCCTAAGTTAACAATTTCATAATTCGAAACAATTATCAGTCATATCACCTAAAATCTAATTAGAGAAAAGACAGCACTGAAAAATAAAGTAGCCTGAAAAATGAAAAATGGGCTAGGATCCTTTGCATGTTGACACTTGATACAAGTAAACATATGAATACACATGGAGTCCCCATCTCCTAATCAGTAGTTTAATCAATGAGGGGGAATCAACTAGTATTTTCAGCAAGGATAGACATACTTCCAATAAATGATTTTAGAGAGTTGGCCCACATATCTAATCATATTTTACGATCAAAATGGGCAATTAGTTTATGGATGTATCAAAAGTGTTTAAAATCTAAACATTTTAAATATTTGAAACCGGTTTAAAATTTAAATATTTTAGTGTAAGAAACCATTAATTTTCCTTGGGTAAGATAGTCATCTCTTTTACATGATCATGGTAATTGATTATTTAAGAACAAAGAGAAGGAAGAAGATTATCTAACATAGAGAAGTAAAAAAAAACACAAAAACAAAACACAAAAAAAGGAAGGTTTAGAACTACCTCATTGAAAAATGTTGAGTAAGCTTTATCCAATTTTCCGATCTTAATATTCATCCATTATCCTTGAAGTACAACGTAACTATCATGAACAATTTAGTGAGTGCGGTTCTCCTAATCATGGGATTATGAGTATACTACAAGAGTCCAAAGATTGAAGTTAACGTAAACTTTGTATAGTCTATCCTAACTCAAACTAATCTAACCCTCAATGATATCAAAACTGTAGTCAGATTATGTGAGGATGGCTAGTCGCTAGACCATAATTAAGGAGGGGAGGGAGACACACCAAAATGATGGGTTAGGTTTAGTTTTAGGTTTTCTCTATTATCAAAGTGGAGGGTTGGGGTGTTAACGAGTCGATCTTGGCTCAGCTCAGTTTGGGTTCAGGTTTGGCTCATATCAAGTAAATAAATATGTATCTACCTATCTAAATATACTATATATTAAAGGAAACGGAAACGGGGAATCTACTGTCGATAAAAACAGTACTTTCCCCTTATCTTGCCATGTGTTCTAAGTTTATTGGATGGTAATTCCTTATTCTTCTCTTTGCTTCCTTTTTCTACCGCCTCGCCTTTGCATTAATGTTGTTGATTTTTTTTATAATTCTTTTACTCC
>JAOXJP010226127.1:0-11542 GCA_025762735.1 Platanus orientalis | reverse complement strand
ACCCTAACCAGTTTTATAGAAAAGCTTAAAACCGTAATCCATCAAAAACCCCGTGTAACTGGCAAAACCAACAAAAGCCACCTGCTTTTTACAAACCCGGTTCTAATAAAATCAACCAGTTTCTATTTTTTAACAAATTAAACAAATTAGAAATATGTCTTTCCAAATTCCAATCCCATTTTTCATGAATTATGCTATTTTTTGGTATTTTATTACATGTTTGGTATGTCTAAAAATTAGAAACCCGGTTAAAAGCCCTCTAATGCACATGAATAAATTTAGTTTTTGGGTATTTTGTTACATTTTACTTATGTTTGAAGCAAACCATGGTTAGATCATATAAATCGATGATCAAATCCGGTTGGACCTGAACTGTCCACCTTACCGGTTAGATGGCCAGTCCGGTTCTTGAAACTAAACTATGAGAGGGAATAGAATCATCAGATACTACAGTTTTGGGTGGTGGTGTGTTACCTCCAAGTGGACCCATTAATTGAAAATGGATAGCTGAGTAATTAGATAATTTTAGGTGGTGGTGTTTCCAAGCGATCATGCTCGAAGAATACTTATTCCTTTAGGTCAGCAACTAAGGTGACTCTCTGTCTGCATTGTCTGTTCCCTTCTTTTTTGCTAGAACGATCTTAGAAATCATGCTCCAAGAATTTACAATTCCCATCTGGGCTTTCAAGAATAGTTGGTTTGTTATCTTCCTTCTCTTGCACCTCACGGTCTTAGCCATCGTCGTGTACATCATCCTAGATCAGAAAAATCAACTCAAATACGGGATGCAATCCCAATCCGATCTACCTCCTTCCGTCTTACAGCTACTTGAACCCATTGACTTCTTTTACCCACTTCCCTCCACCATAACATTGTTAGCGCCACCGGAGAAGGTGACCCAAAAAGCACTAGAGCCAAAGCAGGAAGAATTAATATTAGATCAAAACCATTATATTTTTCTCGACCATCTTTTACCATCTATGGCGAGGGAGGAGGGGGAGAGTGAAGCGAGTGAAGCACTGGAGCCAATGCAGGAAGAATTAATATTAGATCAAAACCCTTATATTTTTCTCGACCATCTTTTACCATCTATGACGAGGGAGGAGGGGGAGAGTGAAGCGAGTGAACTACAACAGTTTGGGGAGGTAGAGGATGTAGACGTGGACGTCAAGGCCGACTTCTTCATTGACCAGTTTTATAAGCATTTAGAGATGGAGGCTCAAAGCTCGATTCGAGTATGCAACGCAAAGAGATTCTCAGCAGAGGTATCAAGTAAATTAGTCACCCCTTTTTTTCTCTTGCGTAAAATATTGGTGAATGACTCTGGGACGAAAATGTTGAAATATATATATATATATATATATATATATATATATATATATAGACACCAAAAAGCAAAAACCTCTAACCTCTCCTACAAGGGGTTTTAGGGGAGGTTAATTACTTTTATTTAAGATGGTATCAAAGCAGGTTTTAGGTTGGGAATTCAAATCTCTGTGTGGAAGCAATTATTCTTCCAGGCTTTTTGTGTACATGTATGGACGTTCCATGAACTCGCACCTTACATCCTCAGGTTCATTGTGAAGTGGTGTGTTGAAATATATTAAGTATATTAACTCAGACTTCTCCTAAAACCTTAGGCTTTTAAGAGAGACAATTAATTGCATTATTCAAGAAAGCCTCCGTAGTTGAAAAATCTCTCTCAAAAAGACAATTGTTGTTTTAGTGAAAGTTATATAAATTCCCTTTATTTTGATTAATTCAGCTCCTCAAAGTTTTGATACATTCATGGTGACTGACTGGTGGTGACAGGGAAGGCCTTAGGAGAAGAGGAAGAAGAAACACACATTGAGAGGAAAATTATAACAAGAGACGTGGAATGATGACTCTGTGTGGCCAAGCTTTTGGTTTTAATCAGTATAAGTTATCTTAGGGTGTTAAGACTTAAGCCTTACTTCAAACTGCTTTTGTTAGAGAATAAGTGCAATTCCAGTTGTTTATTCTGTGATTGCTGTTCTTGGAAAGCATAGCCAAGCTGTATATCCAGTGTATTACAATAATTTGTAACAAGTTATTAACGTACGTGATAGTTATATAGAGTTTCTGGTTTGTTATTCCGTAGTTTTACTCGAAGAAACAAAAGGTTGCTTGCAGTGCAGAATTTTGTTTTCCCGTATATGCACCCTTCTAAGCTGATAACAATAATATCAGCCATGGCAGGAGCCATAGCCCGTCAACAATTACCCAATTACCGAGAAGGAAGAGTCAAGGGCAGCAAGGCCAAAAATCTGTGGCGGGCGATGGTGGCTGGCCCCAGCTGATCTTATCTCAGTGATAAGCAACCTGGTATATCTTAGAAGATGGCCTTATGTTGGGTTAATGTCTTGTAATCAACCTGAGATATAATCAATCGACGATCTGAAAAAAAACCCGAATTTTTTGTGGCCAGTGTTGTTGACCTGATTTTGGGCCTGAATCCGACCCTTGGGGATTACGGTTTTGGGGGTTAATGTTTAGGGGTTTCTCGATTTCATATCACTTTTCTGTGCTGATGTGTCCGCCCTCTAACAGGGGCGGTGGTTAGTGTTAGTTAAGGGGGGCATTCCAATCCATTTTGAGTATTGAGGGATAGTTTGAAGTCATTGTACAATGAGGTTGGTTTGGGAATGCTACCCCCAAAAACCGCTAGCCTCCGCTCCCCTAACAGACACATCAGCATTGAAAAATGATTGACACTTTTCTTTTTCTTTGTTTTTTTTTCAGGGGTGTTGGGGGGGGGAGGGGCGGTGGTTGGCATTAGTTAAGGGTCCAAATTCTCTTTGATGTACAATGCATACCATTTCATATAATTTTTGGGCTCTGAACGGATTATACAAGTGGGACCCATTAGAACATTGGATGTGATGACTGATGACCCATTATTCTACTCATGACCCCTTGGGAGAAACGTGGAAGATTAGGTACAAATGAATTTTGTGCAAAAGGCAACAAGGCGCAAACACACCATTGAAAAGTAACAAGTAACCCCCAAAAAAGTGTAAATCACTTTACAGTGCTGATGTGTCAACCCCCTCATGCCATTTGCACCTGTTTGTATGAAATTCATTTGTACCTAATCCCAGCCACATAGGAAAGGATGTTCTGTCCAAGATGGTGTCCAGGACACCAGGGGCTCACATGAAATAAAATGTATATTCCATATTCAAAAAAGGTATCATCTATCCATTTTAATTCAGATGACATCCCCTGGTGTCCTAAACATCAAATCCTGGACAGGACATCATTTCCCCCTACTTTACTTATCTTAGCGGAAAATGGTGTGCAATCTGCATTGACTGTAAACCATCCCCCAAAACTCCATGGAAACATTGGCTACATCAAGATGAGATACATGATTAGGAAATAAATGTTCTTGCATATAGGAAAGGATGTTCTGTCCAGGATTTAGTGACTAGGATGGTGTCTAGGACACCAGGGGACGTCATGTGAAATATAATGGCTGGTTATGCATTTTTTGAATATGGAATATGCATTTTATTCCATATGAAGGCCCTTGTGTCCTGCACACCATCCTAGACAGAACATCCTTCCCCAATGAATATTCCATGTTCAAAAACTGCATCACCCACCCATGTTATTCCAATGACGTCCTTTGTTGTCCTGGACACTAAATCTTGGACAGGATGGGGAGCTCGTGGCTTCCAAATGGAGTATTTAATTAGATATCTTGATGATGCATAAAAGTGTTCCTCATATGGTTAGACAGCGGAACTATGAATACCTGTACAAATGAAGAGAGTGAAGGGAAGATCATTGGTTTGGTGCCGACCAATGCCTCGATCAGATTCTTTCCTTTATAACCGAAATTAACATAGAAATTGTTGTGTCATTATTTTTGTATCTTAAGATAGAGGCAAGGTGTCTTTATATAGAGTCTCGGGGGCGTTTGGCTAGAGATGTTTCCTCCAAATCATCTTTTGGGGGAGAGATATTGTATTTCCATATTAGTTTGGCTAAGATACTGGAATTGGATTCCTAGTGGGACATTTGGCAAGGATACTAAGACGTAGCCATAAGTAGCTTAAGAACTTACTTTATCTGGTTCGTGTTTCACAAGGTAAGTCATGCTGACCTGAGTTCGTGTCCCGAGTTACAGTTGGGTCTGTCATCCTGGGTTAACTCGTAGTGTCAAGCTCTTACTTGCGACCGAGCTGACTTAGTATAATTAGTGGCTCATCAATTGCCCCCCATTTTCGAGTCAAGTATTGACCTACCAAAATGGAATATGAATTGAGGCACGGCACCAAAGAGCCGTTGGCATCTATTGGTATTGGGCAATTACTTTTCTTCTCTTTTCCTCTCTTTTTTTGAAAGGATTAGTGTATATACACCCCTTGTAGAATTTTCAATCTTCATCCATTGTATTTGTTGGTCCGCTTGTAGTCATTCCCTGTTTTGGGATGAGTCACTTCCTTGATCGGGCTAGTCATCTCACTTAGGAGTTGAGTAATCTTGTGAGTCTCGGCCCCATCGGGCCAGTTGTCTCTCTTAAGGGTTAAGTCGTCTTGTGACTCTCAATCGTCTGGAGTCAGTTGTTCCCTTTAGGGGTCTAGTCATCTTATGACTCTCAATCGCCTCAAGTAAGTCGTTCCCCTTAAGGGTTGAGTCATCTTGTGACTCTCGACTACCTCAGGTCAGTTGCTCTTGGCCGTCTCTAGTCAATCGTCCCCCTTAGGGGTTTAATCATCTTATGACTCTCGGCCGTCATGGGCCAGTTGCTCTCGACTATCTCTAGCCAGTCATCCCCCTTAGGGGTTTAGTCATCTTGTGACTTTTGGCCACCTCGGGCCAATTGCTCTCAGCCATCTCTAGTCAGTCGTCCCCTTTAAAGGTTTGGTCATCTTGTGACTCTCGGTCGCCTTGGGCCAGTCGCTCTCAGTCATCACTAGCTAGTCGTCCCCCTTAGGGGTTTAGTCATCTTGTGACTCTTGACAGCCTCAGGCTAATTGTTTTTTGTTGTCTCTAGCCAGTTGTCCACCTTAGGGGTTTAGTCAGCTTGTGACTCTCAACTATCTCTAGTCAGCTGTCCCCCTTAGTGGTTTAGCCATATTGTCACTCTTGGCTGCCTCGGACTAGTTGCTCTTTGTTTTCCTTAGATGTTGTAGCGAGTGAATCGACAAGTATTGCTCTTAGCGAGTGAATGGATTCTACTTGCTGCGTTTTAGCATGTCCTGTCCTAACTGAGATTAATCTAAATTCGGAATCCATGTCCCTTTGTGAGGCTCTCCTTGATGGTTGGGATTCCACATCATCCACAGTTAGGTGATGTCACATCAGTTTGTAATGCCTCTGTATCTCCCTCACTGCCATCCGGTCTCTCCCTTATCTCCGGGAAGCTTTCGAGGAATTAATGGCAATTACTCGTCTTATCACTTTAGTAGTTGATCTCTTTGACACTAATGCCTTCAATGCCACAATGAAATTTAGGGTTTCTCCTCACATCTTTTCCCCGTTAACGAGGATGGAGTTGTCTTTGTTCCTCTATTTATCGAGGTGGGACGAGTTCCTAGTAAACTTGAATAGGTTGAAATGTTTCGATGCCCTTATCTTTCTTCCTTCCATCAATCAATTAACTAAACTCATAGAGGGATTTTTTCCACAAACCCATGAAGGAGCGGCCGGGATTCTGGCCTGAAGTGGAGATTATTTATGATTCCTATGTGGCAGGATCTTTGAAAATCCTCGAGATTGACGAACCAAGCTGAGGTGCCGGATTTAGACCAGGAAAGAGATCGGAGGATTTCTTCAAAGAGCTACTCATTACCTAGAATCGCCAAGGGATCATGGTTTGTGAAGCCATACTCCTCTTCTATTTAGATAAGGAGTTTCTTGAAGACTAAGTGGTTTAAATATGTCACGCGCACTATGAATGGTGATTTCTTTCCATTCGGATGGTGATTTCTTTCCATTCAGATAGTGATTTCTTTCCACTCAAGGCATCCACGGATCAAGTTCTACCATACAACATTTGTTGTGAAAGAATAAGTCATTCCTATAGACGACACCAACTGATAACACATAAAAAACGCTCCTTAGATGGTTGGAAGGTGGAACTTTCCTATAAGTACCTAAACAAATGAAGAGAGTGAAGGGAAGGTCACCGGTGAGGTGCTGGTCAATGCCCCTCAGATGCTTTAGTCAAATTCTTTCTTTTATAACCAAAATTAGCATAAAAATTGTTGTCATCATTCTCGTACCTTAGGATGAAGGCAGAGTGTCTTTATATAGAGTCTCGGGGGCACTTAACTGGGGATATTTCCTCCAAATCATCTTTTGAATGAGAGATATTATGTTTCCATATTAGTTTGGCTAAGATATTAGGATTGGACTCCCAACAAGATCTTTGACAAGAATACTGGGACGTAGCCACAAGTAGCTTAAAAACTTATTTTATTTGCTTCATGTTTCACAAGGTAAGTCACGTTAACCTAATTTCGTGTCCCAATTGACGATTGAATCTGTCATCCTGAGCTAACTCATAGTGCCGTTGCAACTGAGTTGACCTAGTGTAATTAGTGGCTCATCATATCTCATCTTGATAAAGCCAATGTTTCAATGGAGTTTATTTATTTACTTTTAGTTTTTATAAACTATGTTTCCGTGGAGTTTGGGGGGATGGTCTGGAGTCAATGGGATGTGATGACACGTCATTCTACTAACCTTCCCAATAAACTGTGTTTCCGTGGAGCAATGGGGGCTTCGGAGTCAAATGAACCATTTCTCATTACATAAATATTTTTTGGCTCTAAAAGGATTATACAAGTGGGACCCATTAGATTATGGGATGTGATGACCCATCATTCAACTTACCTTCCCTATTTAAGTACGTAAAATAGTGTTCAATCTTCATTAACTCCGCCAAACAATCCCCAAAACTTCATGAAAACATCAGCTTCATCAAGATGAGATATGCTCTCATTACATATTTACATACTCCATCTGGAAGCCATGAGCTCCTCCCTCTATTGTCTATTCCCTTTTTCTATGCCATAATAATCTCTTCCCGCAACTGACAAGTAAAGTAAGCGACATCAATGGCAATCATGCTCGACAAATCTTCTTCAATCTGGGCTTCCATGAATAGTTGGTTATTCTTACTTCTCTTTCACCTTGCGCTGGTCGTAGTTGTGTTGTCCGATATCGGGATGCAAACCCATCCTGATCCAGATATTCCCATCTTACAACAAGTCGAATCTATCAACCTTTGTCACTACATATTCGAGGAAGTAGACCCATTTCCTTCCCCTACAGCAACCTTATCGATACAGGAGACGATGACACAACAAACACTGATGAAGCCAATGAAGGTAGAGACCCTGGATCACAACCCATATCTTTACCACGATCTCAAGCTTAACAGAATCATATCTGACACAAAAACGGCGTCCGGTGACATGGAAACTTCATTGGCAAGTGACCTACTTGAGTTCGGAGACGAAGATGTGGATGCCAAGGTTGACGACTTCATTAGCAAGTTTTATCGACATTTGAAGTTGGAAGCTCGACTCAATTTTACTCAACAAAGGTATCGTGTAAACCCCTTACTTTTACTTCTGTGTAAAAGATTTCCACTCCGTTGAGGTTTCCATGGTCATTTAATCTTATCAAATCCGAAATGGTGGTGGTAGGAAGGGCGTTAAGAGAAGGAAGGGAAGAAGCACACTAGAACGTTGAGAGGGAAATAATAGCAGGAGACTTGGAATTATTAAAATGGTCATATGCATCTACTTTGATAATAATGAAATGGATAAGCTTTGGCTGAATTCATGTTGGGTTTACCTTGCTTGAAACTACCTTCCGTGTTTGAGCCGAGAGAAGATGGTGCGTTAATTTCGAACTTATTGATGTTGTAAGAAAGCATATGGATTACTTACATAGATTTACTGTTATTGATCATGTTATGCCAAGCACAGCGGAACAAAATATGGATTGGATTCCAAGATGCAATGTATGGAAACAAAACGAGAAAACAAAAACGAACAATCATACAAGAGACAATATTTAACATGGTTCGGCAAACCTGCCTACATCCATAGGCGAAGACAAACAATAACTTCCATAATATGGAGAATAAAGAAGAGTACAATGCACACAAATACCAAATTCCCAAAGCCTAAGGAGAACCCTAAGGAGAACCCAAAGATAACTCACCAAAAGCGAAATATGTTTTGCCTCTCCCAAAGTCTCTCTTCCACTCTACAAAAAACCTAATATAAAATAATATATTTATATACAAACAAAGTGAAACCCTAAATGTGTTAAGAGCCCCACAAAATGTAACTTCTAAAAGAGGAAGTTTCTCTTTTGGTTTTTGTGTCGTACACAATGTGGAATCAAGGCACCGACTCAACAGATCATATGGGAGATCTCTGGTGTGCTAGAGAACCTTCTTGTAAAAAGTGTTTAGCATATGGATTACTTCTATAGATTTGTTGGTTTCATATTTAGAATTACTTTTTGTAGTTTAACTCGAAGAAACAAAAGCTAGCATTGCTATTTTCTTTCTTTTTTTTACGAAACAATTGAGCGTCAGAGGATGCCCTTATTATTATTATTTATTATTATGATTGCTACTTCACCACCCGCATTGTTGGCCTTTCTAGTAATTGAGATTGTTCCTGTGAAAAATCTTGTTGCTTGAGGAGACATACACTTAGCCCACAAGATTATTTGTTCGCAGGTGGCATCCTTTCAGGTAGGGGTGGCAACAAGTCATGATATGGCTCATCATGAGACTGAGCCTCATTTTTTTAAGCACCGAGCTGAGTCTAAGCCTGAATTTGAGCGGTTTAGCGGATCCTGTCCAGCCTCCTTATGACATGTTAGATCCTGTCTGACCTCCTTTTTTAACGGTGATATGTCAACCTATTAGGCCAGACAAGTCCTTACAAGCCATAAGGAGACCGACAGGATCCTTACCGGAATTTTAGCTTATTTTATAAATGGGCCTTAGACAAGATTCACTAAGCCTAGCTCATTAAAAGCTTACTTCAGTTTTTTTTTTTTTTTAATATATATACACACACACGAGCTAAGCTAAGCAAAGCTTGGCCCATTGTCACCCCTACTTTTTAGCCCTTTCTAGTAATATGCTTAATAGAAAGGTAATGAAAAAAAGGGAAAGAGAAAACTACAGTCTTGGGTGATTTGTTATATTGCCATATGGCCCATGGGGATAAGTTGGGGTCACAGTTCAAACATTGAAAAATGGTTAAAAGTGACCTTTTTAAAAGTAAATAATAAATAAATAATTGGCTAACCAAAGGCCCACACAGACGCTACTTGTGCTTCTGCAGCTAATGGAGAGATCGAGATCTTACATCTAGGCCATCCAAGGGATGGCAAGTTGGGTTAGGGCCTTGGGAGGTCGCCCCATCATTTTTTTGTTTTTGGTATGTATCCATCTCCTGCCCCAATTAATCTGTGAGTAGGGGAGGATTTTTAGTTGGTAGGTTCAGGTAAGTTTGGTCTGGAACATCCCAAGAACTCTATTAAAGGTTTTGAATGTTTAAAGTTTCTCTCAAACATTTGGATTTATAGATTTGAAAGGGATGTCATTTGGGGTTATTTTAAAGGGGAGGAAATGGATTTGCACAAAATACTCGTAGACTTGAAGCCCAGATTATTGGATCTATAAACCATTGGGCTATCAATCAGGCCGGGTAGAGCTAGGCAAGGGTCAACCCAAGTATATAACCCTAACCCGATCCCATCTTGAGCCTGAACTTAGCCTGAACACTTTTGTTTGAGCCCAGTCCATTGTAATTATTCGGGCTTTAGGCCAAGTTCAAGTAGCCCGAAATAGAGTGGAGACATATAAATACAAAAATGTTATGCCCTTAACCATTCAGCCAAAACGATGTTTGTTGGTAAATGTTCTAAATTAATTTGTTTTATTCTAACAACCAAAACCTTTAACATTTTCACCATCCAAATTGGTGGAAATTTTAGAGCTTTAATATCAATTTTTTTTTTAACCATCCAAATTAATCTAATGAAAAACATTCATCAAAAAATCTTTTCTTTTAGGCTTCGGTCTAGGTTTCAAATTGGGTTTCATGTTTTATTCACTTCGGATCAGGTTGGGCCTCAAACTGAAATAACTTGGGCCCGAGCCCGGTCCAGCCCGAAACTCAACATGCCCAACCCGTCCAATTTTCATGCTAGTTAAATTGGGCTTCAAGCCAGCCCGGCCCAATTGACAACCTTAATGATCCAATAATTTCAATTAATTCGTTAATTCTACAATCTTAAAAGTCAAGTAAATTTGATTCAATAAAATTAAATCGGAGTGACCTGAGACATAACCATTTTCCTTTTTTTTTAATATAGTCAATGCCTCCCACAAGATTGTGCAAGGGAGCATGCCAAGCTACCTCTAGGATACAACTAAGCTTGGAATCAACTTCTTGTCTCTCAAAGGGCTTGCATTGCCCAACAGGGACAGGATACCTTCCCTTGTAATTACTTACTAGCAATTGAACCCGTGCAAGTTTGCACGAGCAATTGTAGTTAATTGTAGTTAGGATTGTATTTGTTTAACATATGCTACTTAAAGGTGGTGTCTAAAATATTTTGAAAACTCATTTCATTAATTCAATAATTTTCCAACATTTTTTGATTTTAAAACTATGATTTAAAAAATGATGCTTAAAAAAGTACACAAAAAAGCAAATAATAAATAGATCGACATAGACCATATTCCTGAATTATCAACAACAATGAAAGTGCTCCATTCCCCTTCCATCATTACGGATCAGGTTAATTGGGTGACACTAATATGCCTAACTCAATGTTTAGGTTTATAGAGTTAGCCTATTCAGGTTACCCAACTCATTAACCAATTTGAAAGATCATTGTGTTTAAAGTTCTTTCTGTCATTTTATTTAAATTTTAAGGTGCAGCTTGGGTTTCTTAGATGCCCGGATAATCGTGTTTACAACTGCTAGAGCTCATAGATACATGATGATAAAAAGCGAGAGAAACAAACAACAGAACAAAAAAAGACCTAAAAACCACATGTAGCAAAAGTATCAAAGTCCTTCAATATCTTTCTCAGATCGGTATCAAAATATCTTCCTTAAAGGAGAATACTGACTAAAGTTTCCAACATAATGAAATAAACTATTAATATATTGCAAAACCTACAAAGAAATAAAAAATAAAAAATAAAGAATATTTCCTTGAGCACAAATTGCTGAAATTGTATTAACCCCAAAAAAAATGTTAAGAAGTCAATGTCAATCAAATGTCAAAAATTTTGAACCCGTATGTATGATTTCTACCATAGATATAGAAATAAATGTGAATGACTTAAATTTCTCAATTTTCAAAAGCACATTGAAGCAACAATGTATACCTCCCAAAATGTAATTTGTGTGGCTATATACCTCCCAACTATTTGTGGTCAGCTACACGAATCCTGTTCCGCCATTCCGCTCTATTTAGGGCCTTATCTGCTGTTAAATTACAAGCTGCCATG
>JAOXJP010226126.1:0-11542 GCA_025762735.1 Platanus orientalis | reverse complement strand
GTTGATGCCTAAATGTTGTTATGATGTCCTTATGTTATCACATGACCTGAGTCAAAATTTGGGTGCTGACACATGTTGATCTCCATGTAATGATACTAGCATATTGATGTGTATAGATTTCTTAGGGATTATTATGTAATGATTCAATTAAGTTATGAATTAAGATTGTAAATGATTGAAAAGCATGTGTAATATGTTAGGTGTACTTATTTTATAATGTTTAAAAAAATAATAATATACAAAATTCCATGGTTTCTTGTTGAGTAAGTTAGAAGATGATTTATTGTGTTGTGTATGCTTCTAATCATGCTACTAAGTGTATGGTATAAAGTTGGATGTAAGTTGCTTAATGATTATTATGTAAATGCTTTAATGAACCATTTTCTAGGTAATTATCATTGAAATTCTTGCTCATGTTAGGTATGCTAATTGTACAATGTTTAAAGGCATAGTAACATGAGGATTTCTATGATTTTTCATTAATTAAGTTAAACAATTATTGATTAATGTTGCATATCTATACATATCCAATCATGCTATCTAGTGTATTGGGTAAAGAGGGAGGTCTTTCATATAATGCTAATAAAATGCACTTAGTAATGAAATACTTCTTTATTACTATGTTAATGAATATAAAATGGAATAAATATATGTCTCTTATATCAACGATAAAGAATATATCACATGATGGTAAATTAAGATGATTAAGAATTTTTTATAAATGAAATGAACAATAAACATGAATTACGGAAAGAGATAAGAATCACAATAATGATATGTGTAATAATAAACAAGTGAATCCTATCATTAGGAGTTGATCAATGACGCATGGTCTTGCCATTGGAGATATAATACAATGTGTTAATTCTATCATTAGAAGTTAAGCAAAGACGTGTAGTCTACCATTGAAGATATAATACAATGTGTCAATCCTATCATTGAGAGTTAATCAATGATGTATGGTCATGCCATTGGGGATACAATACAATATGTTAATCCTATCATTAGGAGTTAATCAATGACGCATGGTCGTTTCATTGGGGATATAATACAATGTGCCAAAGTGAACCAAAGTGCAAACAAGTGAATCAAAGTGTAAGTAAAATGTAAAGTGAAAAAAAAGTGTAAACAAGTGTAAGATAATGAAAAACAAGTATATGAATGTGATACCAAGTGTGAGTAAGCATTAGTAAATATAAAGGATCTTAAAGGCCCCACTATTGAGAATGAAATTATGTTAAGGAAGAAGACAAAGTTTATAAGACACATAAAATGAGTGAAAACCATGATAAGAAAAATAGAAAAGTTTGTAAGAAAGAAAGAATGTTAAAAAAAGAAGAAAATCACATAAGCTTCAAAAGTAAAGTTATAATTCATATAAAGGAATAAAAGTATTAAGATAAAAAAAAATAGAAATATCCAAGTTTCATAAATACGAAGAAGTTCATAAGTTATGTAAAAAAAGAAAGTTTCATAAAAGGAAAAGATAGTACATAAAATATTAATGAAAATATAAGTCCTTAATATGAATAAGTAAAGAAAATGTCAAGAAAAGAGTGAAATCATATACTCTTTAAAAAAAAGATCAAAATCTCTGATATATAAATGAAAAAGAAGAAGATGTTATCTTAAGAGAATGATAAGTGAATACTAAAAGAATATCAATGAAAGCTATTTAAAGCAGAAGGAGGGAATTTGATAAAGTGGTAAATAATGAAGGAACCAAATAAATGAAAATACTAAGGATAATGACAAGTAAGAGAAAGTGAATTACATTGAACAAAACAAATGGTAAGAGTTTATGAAAGCTATAATGTAAATAATAAATGCTAAAATAAATAGGAACTTGTAAGAATAGAAGTTGATCTACATATATCTAACCAAGCGAATTATTTTACTATAGCTATTAACGGTTTATGAATGGTGCATGTTTACCTTGAAGTAGTTTACCTATGCTTATTCTTGTTGGGAATGTGTAGGCTATGCATGAAAACTGTTAGAAAATGCTTGATTTGATTGTACAAAGTATCTGTATCATGATATGTTTAGGAAATGTTTACCATGTCATTGTAAACTCACATTGCTATGCATATCATCATGCACATATAGTAGAAGAATGTCATGAATAAGTAAAATCATGCATATTGTCATGCATAGATATTATAAGAATGTCATGTATAAATGAAATCATGTTTATTGTCATGCTTATTTCCTATATGGAACCATGATGATGAATGTATAGATCTTGTGATGACTAGTGGATAATGTATGCACACTAGTACATGCTGACACGCTAGAAATTGGTATATATCCTATGTAGAGATGTATTTAATATTTTTATATTGAAATATTCTTGTTTTACCTATCCAGTTTTTATAGTAGGTTTTGTGTACCTACTTATGAGCCGTAGATCTCACTCATCCATACCATTTTTATTTTAGGTGAGTCAGAATACAAATTCCATCATTTAGAGCATTTGAGGTTAGGTGGTGGCACGAGGACGTACACTCTTTTTATATGACCTTATTTTTTGTTGGGCTTATACTTATTATGCATACATTAGACCATATGGATTTTATGTTGGTTCGGATTTATGAGCTTTGAATTTATAGATGTACTATCATTAATTATTATAGGGTTGGATTTGTCTTCTTATGAAAGGAATAGTTGGAAACGTGATGGTTTTACATTTTGACTATAGGTTATATGTTTAAGTTTATTTCTACTATACATTGAGGTTTGATATTTAACATGATATTATCTTTATTCTATTGCACATGTACATTCAAGGCTAAGTTTCTGAGTACCCTACAAGGTAAGGTAAATGCAAAAAATTTATAGTAAATGGTTTATGGATCTAGTTTAGTAGCTGCCCAAATTCATTCCTAAATAAGGTTAAGAAATTTGAGGTTGACAGAAATTGGATGTGAAACTAAATCCTGTCATAGATAGAAAGTTTATCACATGTACCTTAAATTCTTATACGCTCTCCATTGGATGCCATGACCTCCAAAAAACTTGTTATTTAACCACTGAAAATTGAGACGCTTGACTAGATGTGGATGAATAAAATTATGAGTACTACTTGAGTCAATGAGGATGGTTATTGGTTGTTTCTTGAGTTCTACCTTAATCCACATTGTTTGAGGAGACAAGGTCCCAGTCATGGCATGCATGGAAATTTCAAGTGAAAAATCTTCCGATTGCTCTTCACTATCTTCAAGTTCCACCTCTTGCTCATTTTCTTACCAATCTCCCTCAATAAATAAACAATTGCTTGATTTTACATTAGTGACCATGGCCAAACTTCTCATCACAGTTATAGCTTAACCCCTTATCTCTCCTAGCCTTTGCCTCATACGGTGTCAATTGCTTAATTGGTGCAAGTGCTGGAGTAGGTTGAGGAAGATAATGAGAGGCAAGTGGCTGACTCACCTTGTTCTGTTTGCACAAGGCAAGAAATTTCTTTTCCTTAAGTCTCACCAACCCAATGGCCTGTGACATAGTGGTCGGGCGAAACATATGGATATCATGTTTCAATTCTTCCATATCCACTCACAAACAACTTACACAAAATTCCTCCGTCAGTCCCGTGGTTCGAGTGGCTAGTTGTTTAAAACGAGATTGGTAGTCCCATTTAGTAAATGTTGGGCAAAGCTTGGTTAGCTCTCTAGTATAATCCTCGAACATACTCAGGCCAAAACAAATGCATAGACCCCATACGAACTCTTGCCATGAAACTGTTCCTTAACTTTTCTCCACCCACTAGTATCGTTATTAGGCATCTTTATCTAGATGGATAAAGGCTATTGTAACCTTTTGGACCTTCTGAATTTGATTTATTTTAAAAAATTGCTCTACTCAATATATCCACTTGTCCGGGTCCACTCCATTAAAATAGGTAAAATCTAGGTGTGTAATCCTTGATTGGATCAATCCCTATGTCTCAGATTGAAAATCAAATCCCTTTGTATAGAGTAAATAAAAATAATAAAAAATATTTATTAGATGAAAGAATGACTGCTTCGAGAGGGTCAGGCCTCTAAATAATCACTTCGAAGGTGATTAACCTCCAAGAAGAACTTAGGAATTTTATTCAATAATCCAACCATACGGCAGCTACATCTTTATAAAGGGCCTAAAACCCTATTTCATAAGGATACCTAACTAATATGGAATTAAAATTAAGAAAAATATTCTAGACCAAAATAGAAGGCACACATCAAATAATTGCGAGAACTCCTCTATCCATTCACATAGATCTCTAACCTCTTTTGATATGAAGAATCTACCATTTTGATAGAGTAACATAGAAAACTGGTCCAACTCAACTAATTGACGATATCAGGTCCAAGAATCTCATCTTTTAGCCAAATTAGACACCTTAAAAGCAATTTTAATGATAATTGAGACTACAAAGCATGAAAATAAATCACATGGTTGATGATTCTACAGTGTTAATCACTAAGTGAAAAAAGATTCAACCAGCTTAAAAATCGACACACAAGGAAACAGAGATCTTCGGATTATGAATTCATGAAACATGATACTAAGAAAATGGCAATTGAAATCAATTTAGAATTGCTGTAATTTAGAAAATTAAAACTAGGAATTTTCTTTTTCTTTTTTCTTTAATTTTGATGCCTTACCTCATGAGTTTATCCAAGTAAAATCCAAGCTCTAAAAATTGACTTGCTTTAATCAAGGCCTTGAGAATGCTACTTGCAACCACCATCTACTTCCTCCCTTGATATCTTGTATTCATCAAACATTGGAATATCATGATTGAGTAAACCAACTTGTTGGTAAACTTCTATCATAGATGAATTAATGAAGTTCTAGAATGAATTTTGGGCATTCTCAACTCTAAGAGATAATCTCTGACTTGACTAAGTTTCCTGGACTTTATTAATGCATTTACTAGAACAACATTGACATAACTATTACTTTTCTTCCACCAATAAAAAAATTTCACCATCTTCAACTAGATACCTAGTGCTCCATACATCAGGGCATCATGTACAAGAATGTCTATTCAATTCCTCTAAATTAGTCTTTCCTTGTCGTTCCAAACCATTTTGCAGATGTCCTCATTTATGATCTTGCACACACATAAGCCATAAAGAAATAAGTCATTCCCGATTCTTCAAACGCTCTAAAAATTTAATTTTCCCAAATATATTCCCAACTTCATCAATCAAACCAATCTCCTCCTAACCACGAATGAGTTGTTACTATCCCAAAGGTTAAGAGCCTAGCCTAACGCGTTTTGGCTAAGAGAAGCTTCCATGTTTCTTTGACTGTCTTTAGATGAGCTATCCTCCTAAACTCATCCGAGGCCAAAACACTAGCTATGGCATTTAATGCCCTAAAGTTGAACTTGTGAGCATCTGCCTCGATGGGGGTCCACTCACTTTGTGCTTTATAGGGCTCTGTGTAGCCATCGACAATTACACTCCAAACCCTATGGTCAAATGCATTAAGGAAAATCTTTGTGCGAAATTTCCAACACCCGTAGTCACTTCCATTAAAGAATGGAGGTGTGCCAATAGGCATACCACTATCTTCTTTAGCCATCCTATGTTACTCTAGGATTTTTGTTAGGATCTTGCTCGGGTTGTTAAGTCCTATACGAATAACCTAGGCTCCTATACCAATTGAAATACCTATTAGGTTATCCTACAGGGGGTGAATAGGATATTAAAATTATTTTAACCATTTTTTGCACGTGTTGAGATTGACTTTAATTTGATTTTAATCTTCTTAAAATTAACCCAAGTGTGTATGTGCTATAATGTGTCAACTCAAGTATTTTATCAAACACATAATGAGCAAGAGTAGTAATGAGCACACAAGTAAAGAGACAAGCAATTACACACTCAATACACAACAAGAGATTTATAGTGGTTCGGCACGATGACCTACATCTACTCTTCTTAAGCTCAGTTCCGAGCTTAGGTATATTTTATTTAGATTTCTTACTACAACCTAGGTTAAAAACATACAAAACCTATCTACTTGCACAAAGTAAGCTAAACAATATACTCGGTGTCTCTGGTAGAAGCAAAGTAATATGAGAATGAATGAATATGCAACTGAATGTAAGAGAATATGAAATATTGCCACTAGCTGATTGATGTTGTTGTTCTTACCAATATGGAAGTGCTCATTGTTGAGTTAATTTTTCTTAGTACACCCACAGAACTTCAAGCTTTAGCCTTAGAGCTCATTGAGCTTAGCTAACCAAAAAGAGGAGGGATAACCTAAACACACTTATCAATGAAATACTAGCTAGGAAGAGTTGAGAGGGAAGCAAGAGAGAGATTCTTGAGGGACTGTCAATCTTTGAGCTCAAGCAATGGAGGAGAAAATATTTTTAATGTTTGGAGACTCACTTTTGGCAAATAAAATAACACTCTCTTAAATGCTTGAAGTGTTTTCCTAAGGAAAAAAGTTTTCTTCCTATAGGAAATGAAAAACACTCACAATCGTAGATTAGAATCCTTTTAAAAGGGCAAAAGATAATGGCCTTTCATTCAAAAATGGAGTTTTTTATTTTTTTAAAAAATTTCTCTAGGCTTGACCAATCATGGTGTTTGTGATTGGTCACGAGGTACTAGGCTGTGACTGGTCACAGACCCTGGGTCACATTGGCTGAGGCATCAAGCCCAAAATCCATAAACCAATCTTGACCAGTCATGGACTTTGTGACTGGTCACAAAGTGTCAGGACACATCTCATGATCGATCTCAGGGAAGAGGCCCACCTCTCGGGTCTTACATTTTGGGTCTTTTCTCTGAGCATAACCGGTCATGGACTTTGTGACCAGTCATGGCTCGTGACTGGTCATGGCTCATGACCGGTCATGGACTTTGTGACCGGTTCATAAACAGGAATTTTCTTGTTTCCTGTTTGTGATCTCTTAGGATTGCCAATGGACCTTAGTCCTTTTGGGGGGTTTCCTACATGTGTAAAAACACATCTTAGTCCACAGTACATGCCACCAATGATGCTACATGCATGCCTTTACATTTTGGGGTGTTGGAACCCATCTTATAGTCTTGGTTTTCTAGGCTTGAGTCTATGGAGCTCTTTTCAAAATATTTGCCCATGGATTGACAAATGATGCCAATGCACCAACAATCTCCCCCTTTTCAATTTCATGGCAAAAACCATACTTCAAGTGATTGCCACTAGGCACACTTTCTCATTCCCCCAAAATACATAAACCCTAAACTACATACCACAAGGCAAACATGCCCATTCCCCTAAACTACATGCCAACAACCATCAATACAAGATACATAGGAAATAAAAATAACATTCGGGTCTTGAGTATCTTAGAGTGCTCTCAATCACCTGCACACAACCACACATACCCTCCTCAAGCTAGTGTAAAGTACATATATAAGAAAGGAAATGATGTGCATGTGAAATGATGAAACCAATGCGATGCATTGAGGAATTTTTTTCATTTTAGTTTAAGGTTAGCATTAGTTTAAGTTTGGCATTCTCTCCAACATGTATATTCCCTCATAAGTATACAACTCCCACAAAATGGATACACCCCCAATAAAGTATGCTATTTCTCCCCCTTTTTGCCATGAATTGGCAAGCCTAGCAAAAATATAGACAAGATAAATAGTGATAGAGAATGATCATTGTATTAATTCAACAAAAAGGATAATAAATGTTGATTTCAGACTAGAAAATAGGCCCTATAGTCCAAGGCCTAACAAATATATCCAAAACAAAAAACAAACAAAAAAATAGTCATGACAAAAAAAAAATTGACCATATAATCACAAGCAACAACCAAAGACCACTAATAGGAGAATTTCAATCATCTCCTGCTGCATACTTAGATCCTTCATGCCCTTCTCTCTCCTCATCCTCATGACCATCGTCACTATGGTCACCTACAGACTCCTCAAACCCACCACCACCTGCTAGATCCACCTCCTCGTCATCTCGACCTCCATGAGCAACTCCCTCTTCCTCTAACTCATCAATGAATTCCTTGTAAGGGTAGTCTATTGTGCTATCACTGGCTGACTCTAGGACCAGTGGGTTCTCTAGAGTAGACAACCAAGCTACTATCAGCTTTTGGTTGTCCCTGAGGCATCTCTGGACCCTGATGACCTTGGACACTTTCCTGACAAAGGTATGAAAGAGGGACATGACTGTTGCCATGGTATTGGCAGTCATAGTCTTTGTTGGATTAAGCTTAAAGGCCTTCTTTTGAGGATTGCTCACATCCTCAATCAGACCCATTAACTTCAGGCTACCGATTGTGAACTGCGGAGTAGGTCACTTTTGTGGTGTAGGAACTCGAAAAGACACTTTGTTGGCCTTGAGAATTTTGGTGATCAATACTAGGAAGGGGATGCTCCTAGTGGAGTTCTTGGTTGTAGCTGTTTTCAAGAGGGTGTGACAAACGACCAAAGGCAAGTCAATCGTGGGTCCCTCGATGATGTTATCAATCAAGTAAGCCATCTGCAGGGTGAGGTCATTCCTATGAGTAGTAGGGAGGAGGTTGTAGGTAAATACCCTATGGAGGAACTTGACCAATGGCTTGCAGACATTGTAAGGAAGCTTGCTACCCAAGTTGACGTGCTTCAAGAACAACCTCTCAGTCATTGTAGCCCTCTCTACAGGGGACATCTTCTTAATGGGAAATACAATCCCATTTGCGAGACGAGGAATCTTGAGGATTTTGGCTATGTAATTCTGATTTATGTTGATTGGCATCTTGTACATAGAGGAATAGAAGGAGAAATCGGTGTGGTTCTTAGAAAATACATTTGAATAAAATATTCAAACCTCCTCATCCTAGATGAGACCTTGAAGGTCGAAGAATGGAATCCACCCCCGAGCATCCAGCTTCTCATAAAACTCCATCATCTTCAGCACATCCATCTCCACATTATGCTCTATGATGAACTCGCACTTCAAGAACATCCTCTCGTAGCATGGTACGCTTTTGGCATCACAGAATAGAGAGTACGAGCCATTTGTATACCCCTTCATTCATTTGGGAACCTGGGAACTTTTGCCAATAGGGAGTTTGCCCTTGTTGACAGGCTAAGAGGGATTTTCCTAGGCCGCACCACCCTTAGAGGATTTGGATGTGCGTGTGGTGAGCTTCTTTTGCACCATGGCTGCTTTGGAAAGAAACTAGGGCTTACAAACATAGATTGAATCAAAAGAAGATGAAGGGGGAAGGATAAAAACTTCAAATGCTTCAGAAATTGTGAAACTAACCCAGTTTTGTAGGTTTTAGGGGTTTTAATCTCGCATGTAATCTTTTGGACAAAAATGCCCTTGTGACCGATCATGGGGTTTGTGAACAGTCATGGTTCATGACCCGTCACAAACCACGTGATCGGTCATGGATCTTGATCCTTCACTCCTTAGGTCCTGTGTGCTAAGTTGAGGTGTCACCTATAGGGCACAGTACTTGGGCTCATCAATTTGACCCTTAGCACTCTAATTAGAGCCACTAGGAATCAATCCATTGCATACAACCCAATGGCACTCCTCAGATATTTAAACCTCTTGGAACTAAAATTCCTAAGTCGATATGATCCTAGAGGGGGTGAATAGGATATCTACAATTTTTTGGTTCTTTCAATTTAATTTCTTCACCCTCTTGTGATTTACTTTAATTTAATTAAAGATGCAGTGAAAATTCTTTTAATTAGTAAACCACTTTCCTATGAACTTATCAAAGACCACGAGGCTCCATCATGCACTATAGTGTTACCTATAGCAGAGTGGGAGCAAGGTTGATAAGTTCCCTAAGGTTGCTTGATTAATCCCTTTATATTAACCGTAGTGTATTGGAATACTTTGCATAATCTAGATAAATACAAATAGTGATAAGGTGCAATCAATCCACAACATTATAAATTCCCCACAATGTGTTCACTTAAGTTTAGCAGTATGAAATAAATTCTAAGGTAATCAATTAGCTATGAATTGCAAACCAAATATGCAAGTGTGCTTAATTTGTCTAATTTACAAATTCAATATATTTTGCAAGATGTTCAACTAGACTTAAATGACATATTAATCAATTTGAAATTCACTAAGGCCTAGGTGCTTTATGCTTGTTTATAATATGGAGATTAAAGAACAAACATAGAAAACACACACAACTACAAAGACACAGGATGTATAGTGGCTCGGCACACCAGTCTATATCCACTCTCCAATGCCCACTCCGAGGGCGTGTTAATTTTATTAATAGTTATCTACTGACTATTATAAGGTACATCAACAAGACCTTACCTCTAATGTCTCCGGTAGAGGTGAATTCGCACTTGATGTCTCCTACAAGTGCTCACGAGTTCGGTGTCTCCGGCAAACTCTCAATCTAGTTTTCAATGTCTGCGACAAAAGCTTTCACATCCAGTGGCTCTGGAGGACGTACTCAAGTGATGGATAGGAATGTAGCTTAGTTGTGGTGCATAGCCTCTCAATAGGAAAATGTGACTATGGTCTTCACACCGGTTCAAGTGAGATTTTTTTTGTGTCCCAAATTGGGATTTTTCTCTCTAAGGCTCCTTGAATGTTTCAAGGGCTATTCTTCAAGTCTTGGATGATGAATAAGCCATCTTTGGCTCTTAAGGCTTACTTCTCTTTGATGATTTTACTTATCTAGCTCAAGAACACCTCATGTAAAGAGGGTTTTCAAATGATTTTCATGAATAGAATGATCAAGAATGACATAGAGGAGTTGTGGGAGAGTCTTTGACTGATTTGAGACATGTTCCAACCTCATATAGGCGAGCCAAGGCCTTCCTAAATCCCCAATGATAAAAAAATAACGTTCAGAATTCTGACCGTTGGGACCTCGGGCTCCCCCATGACTTTGGGGCTCCCCAAGTACCCCACTTTGGGCATCCCCCCTCTACTCGTGGGTGCCTGCGCTCCCTAAGTTTTTAGCACAGACTCCTCTGGGTAAAACAGTTGTAACTTTCTTCAGAAAACTTGAAATCCATTGCCATTTTTTTATTGGAAAGTAGACATATAGATGTTTCCATCTATGCATGGATTGTAGTCAAATTACTACTAAGGTGATCTAAGGATTCCTTGGAAGTTGCCTCAAATATACTAACCCAGACCACACTAGTCAGCATAGGCACTTCCTCCCCAGTGAGCCATTTTCATTCTTTTGAGCATTAGGCTCTTTGTCTATTTTAATTAGACCCTAATTAAGTATTCTAAGTGATTCATAGGGTCAACCATGGTCTTGGGGTTTCGTGAGCACACACACACCTACCAGTTGGTTTTATATACCTGATTTGCCTTTACATGCTTGAAACTAATGTGTTGGCTTCCTTGAGGTAGCTTTCACTTGAGACTTGGAATTCTTCTATGATGCTTGAGTCTATTTTGGCATGGTCATTCTGGCTTCGAGTCCATCTTCTTGGTATTTTCCCGAACTCTAATACGTGGACTTACATATGTATACAGTTTACATCATAAAGTCCTATACACATGACCACTAGATGTACACACATTTGTTTTGTGCATG
>JAOXJP010226125.1:0-11543 GCA_025762735.1 Platanus orientalis | reverse complement strand
TAACGGCAGATATGGCCCTAAACAGAGCGGAATGGCGGAACAGGATTCGTGTAGCCGACCCCAAATAGTTGGGATAACGTTGTTTGTTGTTGTTGTAAATACTAACATGAGGGTCAATGTTGCATGGTGACCTGTTGTCTCCATTTTTGTTTATAATAATATCTAAAGTTTTTAGCAGAATGATTATAAGGGTGGAGATGAGTTTTATTTTGGGATTCTGTGTGGGTTTGGGGGGAATCACGATCTCTCACCTCCAATTTGCAGATGATACATTGATATTTTGTAATGCGGATGCAAGACAAGTGGCATATTTTTGTTGTATCCTTACTTGCTTTGAGGTGGTTTCAGGTCTAAAGATTAATTTGGCAAAAAGTTGATTATTTCAAGTGGGTGATGAGTGTGATATTGATAGTCTGGCTTGGATCTTAGGCTGTAAAATTGTTAGTCTCCAGACTACTTATCTTGGTCTCGCACTAGGTGCAAGCTGTAAATCAAAATTCTTATGAGAGCCAGTCATTGAAAAGATTTCTTCTAGACTAGACTCATGGAAAGCTCATCTATTATCAAAAGGTGGCCGGTTAACATTGATTAAAGCTATTTTGGCTGCTATGTCAAATTACTTTTTATCTTTGTTTACTATCCCGGTATTGGTAGTGAATATAATGGAATCCATGTTTAGGAGGTTTCTTTGGCATGATGAGGTTGAACATCATAAATATCATTTGGTGGATTGGAACACTTGCTGTAAACCTATTCGCTTGGGTGGACTAGGAATTCGAAGGATCCAAACTCACAACATGGCTCTATTGGCCAAATGGTTATGGAGATTTGGGTATGAACGAGATAGTCTATGGCACAGGGTTGTGGTGGCTAGATTTGGAGAGAAATCATTATTGGAATCTAGGGAGGTTAGGAGGAGACATAGACATAGAATTTGGAAATCCATTTTAGCTGGCAGAGAGGACTTTTGGAGATGTATCAAATTCAACTTGGGCTCAGATGAAAATATCAAATTTTGGATGTATGGGTTAGGGATATCCCATTAATGGAGATATGCCCTAACATTTATCGACTGGCAGTTAACCAATATACTTCAGTGGATGAATGTTATGATGAAAACAGAAAAAATTGGATCTCGAGGTTAAGGAGAGATCCAAATGATTGGGAGGTAGGAGAACTTCTTATCTCATTGGGGATATTGAGGAATTTGAAACCAAATATTGACAGGACAGATAGATGGATACGGAAATTGAATCAAAAGGGCATTTCACCTCTAAATCATTCTATACTGAACTAGCAAACATTCTAAGGTCAATGTTTCCCCATAAAGGCATTTGGATTTTGTTCATCCCATTTAAAATCACATTCTTCATTTAGACCTATTACTTGGATAAAATTTCAATCCTCAACCATCTGCAAAGTAGAGAACAGCATTTGGCTAATAGATGCATCTTATGCATGGAAGAGGAGGAATCAATCGATCATCTATTTAACCATTGTCCTATGGCGAAAAAAATGTGATATTTTCTCTTTCTCATTTTTAATCTGCATGGGTTTTTCCATTGTCTTTTAACAATTTGATTTCAGGGTGAGAAGTACGAGGTATTGATAATTTCTATCAGGATATTTGATATGCTCTACCGGGGGCTATTTGTTGGAGTTTATGGAATGAGAGAAATAACATAATTTTTTAGGATAAATCCCGAAGACCTTTTTTTTCTGAAGGAAAAAATTTTATTAGAAAGAGGGGGGAGAAACCCCTGAAGAATCAAGCAATATACAAGAGAGAAAGAAACAAGGGACATAAAATACCAAACCTCCATTTGCTTCCCTCCTCAATTCCAAACCTCCAAAGCCATTTACAAAGGAACACTTTGTTCATGAGTTCCAATCTTCTAAGCCCCAGACCCCCTAGAGACTTTGGAGAGCACACAATGTCCCAAGCCACTAGGTTTTAGACCCCTACCATCTTTCCCACCCCTCCATAGAAAATCTCTTTGCAGTTGCTCGATCTACTAAGCAATCCTAGCTGGAATGACAAAGAGGGACATAAAATACACCGGAACATTAGCCACTGCTGCCTTAATCAAAGTCACCCTACCGGCCCTAGACAAATAGTTCGCCTTCCATCCTGCCAACTTCCTCCTTACCCTGTCCACGACCGAACCCCAAGCTTCCTTGCTTTTGAAGGAAACACCCAATGGCAACCCAAGATAAGAGAGAAGAAGACTTCCCACCCTGGACCTCAAATCCGTAGCAAGGGAATCAATATCAAGCACATCCCCCACCCCAACCAACGCGCTCTTCCTAAGATTCATATGTAAACCTGGCACCGCCTCAAAACATCTGAGCATGCATCGAAGCATCCGAATCTAATGATGGGAGTTACCACACATGATTAGAGTGTCATTAGCATATTGGAGGTGACACACCTGCACCTCCTCTCTACCCACCGTAAGGCCCTCAATCAGACCTCCCTCCTTGGCCTTACAAAACATCCCTTCTAAACACTCCACTACAAGAAGAAACAGGAGAGGAGACAGGGGTCCCTTTGCCTCAGACCTCTAGAAGCCTCAAACTGACGCGTGGGGGAACCATTTACTAGAATCGAATAGGAAACTAGGCTAAAGCACATCCACATCCAAATCTGTCAACGTCGACCAAACCGAAACGACCCATAAGATAGTAGAGGAAGTCCCAGTTGACATGATCATAAGCCTTCTCCATATCCAATTTGCAAATCACCCCCGACCTGCCCCAACGGATCTAATCATCAATGCACTCGCTAGCACACAAGAATCAGTCTAGGATGTATCTCCCGTTCAGGAAAGCTATATGCTCCTGAGAAACAATGTTTGAAAAGACTACTTTCAAACATAAGGCCAAACATTTAGATATGATTTTATATGTGCTTCCAATGAGACTAATCGGCCTAAAGTCCATTAACCTGTCAACCCCCATCTTTATGGGAATAAACAAGATGAAAGTGGCATTGGAAGCTTTCCAACAGGCCTTGTAGAATGCCAACACGTGCAACAAATTGTCCTTCACAATCTCCCAACAGGCCTTGTCGAACGCAATTGGGAAACCATCCAGGTCTGGAGCCTTGTCACCTTCCATCAAACTAATCGCTCCTTTAACCTCCTCTTCCTCAAACGGCCTTCCCAACCAATTCCTTTACCCCTTTGAAATTTGAGGAAACTGAATACCGTCCACCCTTGGCCTGGGCCCTCAATCCTCAGCATACAGATTACGGAAGAACCTCTCAACCTGAGACCTAATATTATGGTCCCCTTTTACCCACCCATCCTCACATCGCAATCAATGAATCCCATTGGAGTTTTGTTTGCAACTAGTCATTTTATGGAAGAATTTGGTGTTTCTATCACCTTCTTTCAGCCACTAAACTCTCGACTTTTGCTTCAATAACAACTCTTCCATGGATAACACCCTCTCAAAGTCTTCTTTAAGTATTTGACGAGCTGCCATGTCATCCTCGAATAACCCTTTATTCTCCTATTTCTCATCTATCACCCGGATTTCCTTTAGCAGAGAATCCTTCATCACTTCCACTTGGCCGAACACCTCCTTATTCCAACTCTGAAGTTTATCACGCAAAAGCTTTAACTTTAGACGAAATTTCTATCCCGGAGGCCGTTCCACCACAAAAGAACTCCACCAGCTGGTCACTAGGTCTAAGAACCCTGGGTGAAGCAACCACATAAGCTAGAAGCGAAATGGTCTTGGACTTGAACGAGTCGCTCCTCCTTAAAGCACCAAAGGAGAGTGATCCGAACCAGGTCTAGGAAAAACCAATGCTTCCACCGGCGAAAAAAGCTCCTCCCACTCCATAGAAACCAAAAAACAATCCAACCTGCTCAAAGAGGAGTCTCCTGAAAATTTGACTAGGTAAACCTCACCCCTGAGAAGGGAACATATAAGAGATAATTCTTATCCACAAAGCCACCAAACATCTCCATCCCCCATGTCCTTCCACCCCAGCTCCTCTCATCAAAGAACAACACTTCATTGAAGTCACCCTCCACGCACCAAGGCAAATCATAGGCAGCCTTAAGGGAATCCAGCTCCACCAAGAACCTAGCAAAGAGCGAGCGTCCGTAGGTCCGTAAACCATCGTCACAGGCCACAAAGAATTCTCCCCTACCTTAGAAGCCGTAGGGGACATAGAAAACGAATCAACCTTTGAATCTGTCTCAATAATCCTGTCCTTATCCCAAAAAAGGATGATTCCCCCTACCGCCCCAATCAATGGCAAGAAGGTCTAGCTCGTTCTCACGAAAGAACTAATTTCTACCATCACCCTCTTGTCAACATCCTCCAGCTTAGATTCTTGGATCATCACTACCTCCGTTCTGCTCCTCAGGACCATGTCCTTGAGAAGTCTCTTTTTATTTGGACAACCTAGACCCCGCACGTTCCATGAGAGAATTTGAATCGTCATCAGACACCTTGATCATCCCCCTATATACACATCCCCTCAATTATCCTCCCCTCCAATTTGGAAAACAAAGACTGAGCCTCTTCTTTTACCCCCTCGAAAGAAAGGCCCACCACTCTATTGACCTCCCTAATTTTCTCCATCACCCACTCTGAGACATGCATGTCCTCCAGGTGCAGATGCCCACCACTATTCACCGTGATCCGCTCTCTCAAGGGACTTTGGTCATGCCTCCTTTTGTCTTTGTAACCAATAAGGCAGGGGTAATCATTCAGCTCCTGTGTCTAATGGCCAAGATCTATGGACACAGCCACCTCGCCCCTCCCATGTATCACTAACCCAATGGCTTCAGAGCAAGAAATCTTTGGATAAGCTTGCTCAGTTCAAAACACTTTTTGCCCATCTAACCCCAGAGCCCCCTTCGTCCTTGTTGTATTAGGCCCACCATCTCCAATAGGAGGGGAGTCGCCGTAGTGATTCTGGAGAGTTAGCGGCAAACTGCCTTCCACCCTCCCAAAGCACAAAGGCCAAACTTTCCCAGCATCGTGAGAACAACCAGGAACAGAAACCACCTCCTTAGTCTCGCCTCTCCCTAAAGAATTATTCAACAGAGACAGGCATGAGTTTAGAAGCCTGGGAGCATCGATTTTGGTGTCCATTAACACAATCCAACCCTCAAATCCAACACCAATCGTTGTTGGACTCCGATTGTCACCCTTGAACCCAGCCATTAGATTTTCCGCATTCAATTTGTAGTCCATGAACCTAGCCACTGGCATTGTCGAAATCAAGTCCTCGCCACTAGAGCCCTCCGACTCCTCAAACCCAAATCCTTTCGAAGAAGAAGAGGGATCCTGACTTTGATGACCCCCTCACTCAACCTTATAATCCCTATGATGCCCTCCCCACACTCCCATCCTCACATGATGTAAAGGAGTTCATTACACGTGATTCAGATGACGAAGATGCCCTTCCCTTTCCCAGCAAAATACCCACTCTACCCCTGGCCGTGCATGACGAAGTAGTCCCCTTAACTCCATCCCATTTACTCCTTTGCCCCTCACACGGTTGCTCCATGTTCTCCCCTTGGTTTTGATAAATTTTCGAATCTTGCCTCCGTAAAAGCTCAGGCCGATTAGTGGGCACTCTCGAACCGGTAACCACCATGTCTTCCCCAAATCCTCCCAAGCCAACCTTCAAGCCTGGGTCAGCCTTATCTCCCAAACAACCCTGATTTAAATTTGAATTTGGCTTGTATAGATTCGACCATGCCGCACAACCATCCACCCCCAAATGGTCATTTTCCCCTATTAAATGACATCAAATCCCCATCTGTAGTTGGAACTGTCAGCGTCCCAATCCCTCCTAACTCCGGCACCAAATCCGGCAACAAGAACACATTGAATCTCTGCCCTTTGTTCACAAAGTCGATAGTTCTGAGAATCAAGTCTAATTCGCATTGCCTAATCTGAATACGGGCCTCCCTAAGGTCACCATTGTCACCCGAAGATGAAAACCACTTAACAAGACCACCACAAAGCCCTCTGATGGCCATAAATATTCCTTTAGTCCACAGATGGTGAGGCAACCCAATAATCCGGATCTACCATTCCTTCACCAAGCTCCCATGATTAATCCGACCAAACTCCGGCAACCATCGATGGAACGACCATCCGAAACTACCCAGACCTTCCGATCCACCAACGATCAACATCCTCCGCCGAGTGAAGAAAGAAGATGGCCCTAGAGTCCGCAATCAAGCGGATAGCTGGGCATGCTCTATAAAGGAGAAACTCCAAGGCCACCTTGCAACACTCCTCCCAACTAGGATCACCCATGAGATAGCTCACCACCACTGCCCCCCTCCAAGCTCCGGTCGATCCATTACCATCTGCATTTATAATTTGTTTTTTGAATGGATTTCGATAGTTGGGCCTTTGATGAGAATGAATGGTTTGATATTTGGAAAGAGGAATCCTAACGATTAAAGAGTCCTATAAGGTCGGTTTTAGTTTCTTTTTTGTATTAGATGGTAATCACCTACCCGGTGATTCCTTCTCTTTATAAGCCTTTGGCTCTTTTCTTCCATATTTTTAATAAATGATCTCTTTACCTCTAAAAAAAAACGGATAAAGTATCTCTATCGGGCACAAATTGCATTCTAACACTCCATGGATCTTTAAATGACACTTTTGGGTTTTTTTTTTTGTTTTATTTTTTGTATTTTGTTTTTTTAGAGATATACCAACAATTTTATCCAAGAAAAGAAAGCAAAAGCAACAAAACATTCACCAGGGCAGTGAAAGCATCAATTTATTCCTTTTTTTCTTTGTTTGTTCGACATAAATGAGCACCTAGCATGCATTATCAATTTATCCTATAAAAATTTCTAGGTGGCAAAGATAAAATTGTCACAACTATTTATGCCCTTCATTACCATAGGTATATGAATGATACAGTTCATATTATATTCCATTTATTGACAGTGTTTACAAAATTATTGAATGAGGCCCCACATCCACGTTTTCTTCAGCTTGCCAAATGATCTTCCCCGCATGCGTAGGATTCAGACTCCCATGTCCTTAACCATGAAACATTGTTCAGGGAACTGGTTCGGAAGAAGCCACCCTCCTTACGTCCATGCAAGTGAGGCTCATCCAAAGAATCAGAACCCACCAATTGATGATCCCCAAGGACCATCCACACTTGAATTTAAACCTACTTTGGTTAGATGTGAGTTCTCTAAGGACCTAACCGCAATCCTGAATTTAGCATCCCCTCAGTGAGACTGCCCGTTTCTCAGCTCCAGCATAAATGAAGATGGTGCTTGAGTGTGAAGCCAGAATCCAGAAGAAATTAACAAATAGATAAAAGTGCCATTCCAGCTAAATCAACCCAATTGGATGATAATAGCCATCCAATCTGCTGCATTCTAAGAATGGGTGTTGCATTAATCTAATCAGGTCAACTTTTGGCCATAAAATCTTCGGAAGTAGACCCATCGATTGGCAGACACCCAATAGCAAGAATTTCATCATGCACTTTTATGTGCAGAAGAAGCAAGTAGGATGGATTATTTATAACCCTGACTTTAGTGATCTTCTCGCTGGAAATGTAAGGAAGTAGGAACTTCATGACCTACAAACCTGGGTACCCATGGTAAAGGATTTACAACAGTGAAATGAATGGCATTGCAAATAGTGAAGTGATGACATGACAAATGGCACATGTTGTGGAAGACCCCCTCTGAATCGTGCAAATAGTCAGGCCTCACCAAAACTAGTGATTTTCTGACAGTCATGACATCACTCCGCCAGACCTAGTGACCAATGGAAAGCATGGGAGAAAGAAAGATGCACAAATAAGGGCAACTTGAGATGCCACAAAATGTAACCAATTCTTTTTTATTCCCTTCCATCATTCTTTCCTATTTGGTGAGCCGAAAATACTGAAATCAAGAGCATACTCTTATGTATTGGGATCGGGATCAGGATCAGCATCAGATCGGCAAATCCAATGTGGATCAGTGATGATAACCAAGGGTTAATAGGTCACGTTGGGATCAAGATTGCGGATCAGATCGGCCTTGTCAGATCCCAATTCGGCCCTGATTCAAGCTACCCAGACAGCATAGTTCATGACGTGAAATGGGTTTGATTCTGTGTCATAATACACTAACCCAAAAAAAAAAAAAAGACAACAAAATCAATGTGTCTAGAATGCACACTCCAAATCTCACAGTAGAAATACTTGCAACAATGAAGTCCCTCTTAACTCCCATGAACTCAGCAATCTTTAATAGTATTATGAGCAAAATTCAAACTGAAAATCAAACATTACAATTTATTCAAATTTTCAATTACCTGAAAATCCAATATGATAAGCAAATTTAATATGTGTGAGGAAAAGGCAAAACACAGTTCCCTGAGCCAAATTATAGTTCTTTCCACTTTGATTTTATATATTTATATATAGTGATTTTTCCACTTATTCAAGCAGTCAAAAAAGTAATAGATGATATAATAAATATAAAATAAAAAATACCACCAGAAATATCCAATCTGTAAAATCATCCACCCTCCCTCCCTGGCGGTGGCATGCAATTGATCGAAACACACATTTTGTTTTTATGAATAAGAGATAGAAACACACATTTCACCGTTACCAGAATGCATAATGATATAAAATCAGACTCGAAGAAAAATCATCCAAATTGACAAAATCATTTGTCTCAATAAGCACAATTTTCCCAAGAGCAAGTAACAAAATTTGAAAATTCCGGATTGGATTCTCCTCTGCTTGCGATTTCCAAGCACAGGGACTACAAAATCCATCCACAGAAACACCCAATTCGAACCTAGTCTCCTCAACAAACCTTCAAACACCAACACATAAACTGAAGGCAGTTCCCAAAAAGCAAATGCAATTAAACTGATCAACCAATTACGGTTCATACTCCTATAGATCCAAGATTCAAAACCAGATTCCACCCATGCTCGCAAACAAAAAATTGACAAAAACCAATACATCACACCGAATCCAAACTTCGCCCCGCATTTCAATCAATCAAGCAGAGAATTCATCAAAAACCGACCCAAATTCAAACCCAAATCCTTCAACATTCTCCTCAAAGTTCATACACCTCAATTATAGAATCAAACCCAGTGAAACCAAAACTTAGGACAAAAAAAAGTCAGAAAAAGCAAGACTCACTCAGCGAGGTCTCCCAACTGACGCAAAACGCCGACGAGTCCCGCCATGGCAACTCCTTCAAGTAGCGCTTCAGGATCATCTTTATCGGCAGCTCTGTACAGCTCCGGATCCGCTAAGCTGTACTCGTTCCTTATCTGGTACTTCGTCAAGGGCATTTCGTCCAAGTATCAAAAAAACCTAATTTCTCAGAGTGGATTTCCTCTTTATTTTTTCTATGGTTTCACCCCCCGCATTTCCGCCATTAAAGCTCTGCAACAAACCTGATTACGAGAGAGAGAATTTTTATTGGGTTCTGGAAATTTTAGATGAATATACAGTGAGCAAAATCTGGCAGAGGCGAGGAGGGTATTTAAGGACAAGCTTAATTGAGATGATAAATTTTTTATAACTAAATCGTGAATTCCTTTTAAAGTGCCCCACTCGGTGCCGCATATCATGCTCACTTCTCGTTTTACAATTGCCGACGTACTCAACTTTGGTCCGCTCTGATTTTGGGCCACCGCAGGATCTTGATCTGATGGGGCCCATATTAAATAGATCAATGGCCTGTGGGCTACGGATTACATGGATCTGTCTGGTGGGCCTGTGGGTAACTGCGGTCCTGGTGTATGATAACGTTTTCCATTTAAAAAGTTTTGTAGGAGAATGACAGTTTATCATCACGATATCATGACATGTGGAGCACAAACAGGATGGGACCCATTGCTCGGTGGTTGGGTCCCACCTTAACTTAAAAACCATCTGGGGGAACAGAGGAGCGAGGAGTAGAACCATCCCTTTTATTTAAGCATAATCTGCTGTAGCTTTCTGTGGCATGAACGAAATGCATGGATTTTTTTGTCTTTTAACATGGATTATTATCTTTTGAATTTTATGTACATGCTGCAAAAAGTTCAAGCAAATTTTCCTACAGCAGATGTTCTGTTCAGGATGGTGTCCAGGACATCATATGGAATAAAATGGGTGGGACTTCGAAATTTTAACAAAGTCCCGCCCATTTTATTCCATGGGAAGAATCATGGTGTCCTGGACACCATTTTCCGAATTCTCATACACCCTAATAATCGGAGCAAATGTTCTGTCCTGGTCCTGGATGTTATGGGACGACATGTGGATAAAAAGTGATGGGATAGATGAAATTTTCAGAAGAAACAATGATCTGTCCATGATTTAATGTCTAGGGGGCATTATATTGAACAAAATGCATATTTCATATTCACAAAATGCATCATCCACCTATTTTATTCTATATGACGTCCCCTGGTCTCCTGGATGCCATCCTTAGACATCCTTTCCCAATTTTAAAATCACACCACTTTTCAGTCCATGTTTCATCCCGCAACATCCAGGACACGGTCCTAGACATCATATCCTGGATAGAACATTTTCTCCCCCCCAATACCTAATAGTATAAGACCCCTACAATTTTTTTGCCTGGGGTCTACTGGTCTACACTCTAGAGTAATACTTGTAGACATTGGTGGTCTATTCATTCTCAACCGTTTCTGAAATCGGACGGATGTTCAGGGGTGTGAATTTGGTGTGGTCCCATAAAGAACTCTTAAGCTCTGTTTCGCATAGGGGTGGATGATTTAATGCTGAAAAATTGATTTATACTTTTGGGAGGGGTGATTTTCACTTTTTGACATCGATGTGTTTACCCTATATAGGGCTGACCCTAGACGTTTTTTAAGAGGGCACACCAAAATCTCTCGGTTTCTAGGAGAACACTTCATGGGCCCCATCCTAGAAATTAAAGGTTGAGAGTTTTGCCAGCTTCTCTAACAGAGGTGGTTGTGGCCCTCCCGCTCTAAAAAAGAGGTTTTTGGGCTAGATTCTCTCGACAGTATTCCGCAGTTGATTGCGTTGACGTTTGCCTCTCTTATTTGTAACGTAGGTCTTGTATTATGATGCCACACCCTGAGTGACCATGTTAAAAGAAAAAGTTGAAGCGTTTAGAAGTCAAGATTAATTAGATTAAAGTATCCATTAGGTGCATGGGACCTGAATTAGGTTCTTTATTAATTTCTTTTAAAAAGCTTAAAAGAAATGTATAATATATAATAGTTATAAATTTCCAAAAAAAAGAGGGTTAAAATATATATATATATATAATTTGATAGACAAATATTATATAAAAAAATGGTTTTTTTTTTTTTTTTCTTTCTTGGAATTTTAGTGTAAATGTGCTCAAATACAGAAATATTTGGTGAAATGAGTCTCACAGAGGCTGTCACCTGGTTAAAGTAGAATTAGATTAAGTATGAAGATGCCATCTTGCAAAGTTGGTAAAGTTTGTGGGCGCCGTATCACAGAGTTGGGTTCAAAACCCATCTTCACCTACTAATAAATTACCCACTTACATTTACCT
>JAOXJP010226124.1:0-11543 GCA_025762735.1 Platanus orientalis | reverse complement strand
GAAGTTTCCTATAAGAAGTTTTATGATCGTTTTTCCACAAGGTATCTATGCTGAAAAAAAATTTGGTGGGATGATGTCATCAAAGAGGAAAATTCCATACAACCATGATTTTTACAAAATTTTAAATATTTTTTCACGAAATTAGGGATTAAGGTTTCTATTTACACTTATAAAAACATAGAAATTCATAAGAATAAGGATCATTTGAAGAAGTTTGTAAGCTTGGGGATTTTCAAAAGAAAAAGAAGAAAAAGGCTAGGGTTTAAAGGAAATTTTGGGGATTTGGAAGAGGAAAAGAGGAAAGAACACAACAAGCTTTGGGAATCTGATTTTCTACACCAAGAGGCAAGTAACTTTGCAAAGCATACATGCTTTAATGTTTTGTTTAAGCTCTTAGAAATATTTTGATAAAAAATCTATGCAAGTAATGATGCAAAACATACTTATTTTCCTATTTTTGTTTAAGATCTTAGAAGGTCTTTGATAAGAAAGATTAATTTACAAGTTTATTATTCTCTACAAGTAATGATATTAAACATACATGTTTTTCTATTTTGTTTAGGATCTTAGAGTTTTCTAGTAAAAAGATATGTTTTCAAAACTAATTTTCCATTATTTGTCTCATAAACTCTTACAAAGAAGAAAGGTTTATGATCTATTATGTGTGTTAAGTATTCATTCTTTCCTCATGTTTGATGTTTGATTACATGTTAATGCTTAAAGTTACATGTTGACTATATTTGATTAATACATATAAGAATATATGTTTAGTTCCTTTAAGATTTGATATGGATGTACCATTCATGCATATTTTTCTATAAGCATCAACATCATTCATGGTTTTGAAAAGAGAATTATTCCTAGATGTATTTAGATGGTCAAGAAAATTTTCTGTTTTTCAAAGCATGTATTGACTATATGTTTTTATAAGAGAAAACATCAATTTTGAAAAGAAAAATAAGAAATTTTGAAAAAAAAAAGTTGTTATAAAGTAAAACATGCAATCATGCCTGCTTTTGTGAAGATAAGTGATAAATTGTAATATGATAAATGTTATGATATGTTGTGCTATGTATTATATATGTGATTGTGTAGAAAGTCCTTTATAGTTATTAGGGTAATGTGAAGTTCCATAGTTAGAACCTAAGAAAGTAAGTTGTACTTAGAAGAAAGACATGTACAGAAGCTTTGTTGAAAAAATCCTTAAGGATTAAAGTGTGAAGGTTTTAAGGATCAATATAAAAGTGATGTAAAGTATATAATGTGAAGAACCTATTTAATAGGCTTATATGTGGGCTTATGAAACTAATGTGAAGTATGTGATGTAAAAACCTACCCAACAGGTTTATATATGGGCTTGTGTATGTGAGATATGATGTGATGAATTAAGACCCAAGAAGGTTTATCTATGGGCTTAGGGGATTTAGATTTTGTTTTCTGTTTAGACTTTATTTGTTTAGTTGGTAGTAATTATTTTAGTTTCAGTTTTATGTGGATTTCTAAGATAAAGATGTTAGTTTGCTTTAAGTTTATGAATCCATGAGGCTGGATTTTATTTATATGGTTATGAGAATTAATAGTTAAAAGATTAAGAAGTTGAACATGAATAAAATTTAGATTCCTTCCATTATACTGATGTGAGATTAGATGTGTGATTCCGATGCAATATTAATGTGAGAAAAGCTTCCGCAAATGCATAATAATTATGTAAGAAAAGTGAAAATTTTACAAGACCCTTTAATAATATTTCGCTGTGAAGGGTCTTTTGAACATGTGTAAGTCAGAAGATTTTTAAATGAATTAATACTCTGAAGTCTCTTCTAGGGATGGGATTTTGGGGCGCTACATCTATCACACTTTTGTTGCTACTCACTAGTGATCACAAGAAGAGCTCTCTCCTAACCCAGCTTCACTGCATATCTAAAATTGATGTCATTTAGAATATGTCTAAGCCCCAAAATTTACATGAGTTGAAAGTCTCCAAGGACGACTCGCCTACATTTGGAGGTTTATCTCTAACCTAGTCGGATGATATCAACCATTCAATTAACTAATGAAGAAGGATGTTCCATTTAAATGGGATGATGCCTGCAAAAATGCTCTTAAAAGTATAAAAGAATGCCTGATAAAGCCTCCGGTATTAGTGGCACCAATCCCATGGAAGCCACTCATCCTCTACATTGCAGCCTAAGAACACTCTTTGGGAGCTTTATTAGTACAGGTCAATGAACAAGGCAAAGAAAATGCACTTTATTATTTAAGTCGGACCTTAGTAGGTGCTGAGGTGAATTACTCACCTATCGAAAAGCTTTGCCTTGCTCTCATCTTCACCACCAAGGAGTTGTGGCATTACATGTTTCATTTAGTGTGGCTTGTGTCAAAGGCAGATCCACTCCAATATATCATGACAAGACCAGTTCTTTCGAGGTTAGCTAAATGGGCCCTACTTATCTCTGAATTTGAGATCGCCTACATTACACAGAAAGTAGTCAAGGGTCAAGCACTAGCTAATTTCCTTGCAGATCACCCTATTCCTTCTAGTTAGGAATTATCAAAAGATTTTCCAGATGAAAAGGACTTCTTTGTTGAGACCGTCCCTAGATGGAAGATGTTTTTCAATAGAGTTGCTCACAGAGATGGTGCTGGGGCAGGGGTTGTTTTCATCACCCCACAAAGGGAAGTGTTACCATTCTCTTTTACCCTCACCCAATTGTGCTCAAACAATGTTGCTAAATATCAAGCACTAATTATTGGGTTAGAGATAGCGATTGATATATAACTCTCATAGCTCAACATATATGGCGATTCCAAGCTAGTGGTGAATCAACTCCTTATGCAATATGATGTTCGAAACATTGATTTGGTTCCTTATTTTCATTATGCTTTGCAGCTCATGAACCAAATTGATGATATCACCATCAGTCATGTACCTAGAGGTGAAAACAAACAAGCAGACACATTAGCCAACCTTGTTGCAGCACTTACATTACTAGAAAGAAAAGCTAGGTCTATACCTATTTGCCAAAAATGGGTACTAGCTCCTCTATCTTCACATGATGAGGATGGTGAATTGCAGGAAACTAATTTCCTTTCAATGATGGTGGCTGAGGCTGAGGATTGGAGGCAACCTCTCATAGATTATTTGGCATATGAGAAACTACCAGAAGATCCCAAGCATAAGACCAAAATACGGCGTCGTGCACCCCGGTTCTTATACTACAACAATCGACTTTATCGTCGCTCCTTCAATGATGTTTTCATGCGATGTCTTACGAATGATGAAGTCCAAGAAGCTCTTGAAGAAGCACACTCAGGAGTATGTGTAGCTCATCAATCTGGACCAAAACTCCATAATCAACTAAAAAGAATGGGATTCTACTAACCTACAATAGTGAAGGATTCAATGGAGTATGCAAAAAGGTGTCATGCATGTCAGTTTCACAAAGACTTCATTCGCCAACCACTTGAACAATTACACCCTACGGTTGCATCGTGGCCATTTGATGGATGGGGCCTTGATGTGGTTGGTCTGCTCCCTAAGTCATCTAAGCAACATCTTTACATCTTGGCAGCAGTAGATTACTTCTCGAAGTGGGCTGAAGTTGTTCCTCTCAAGGAGGTAAAGAAAGAGATTGTGGTTCAATTCATTAAAAACCACATCGTTTATAAATATGGGATTCATCGTTATATAGTCACAGATAATGAGAAACCATTCAAAAACAGTTTGATGGACCAATTCTGTGAGAGGTTTAACATCAAACAACAAACTTCAACTATGTATAATGCCCTTGCTAATACACTTGCCGAAGCTTTTAACAAAACTCTCTGCAAGTTGCTAGAAAACCTCATATCAAACTCCCACTCAGTATACACCATACTCCCTAATTTATGGAGTAGAGACGGTTCTTCCATTGGAACGTCAGATTCCATCACTGTGAGTCGCTATCCAAGAAGGACTCACTAACAAAGAGAATGCAAAACTTCGTTTGGCAGAACTTAAAGCATTGGACGAAAAGAGATTAAAAGCGCAATAAAGATTAGAGTGCTACCAGGCACGCATCTCTCGCACCTTCAACAAGAAGGTTCAGCCTCGATCTTTCCAAGTAAGCGATTTGGTGTTGGCGATTCAAAGACCTATCATCATGTCTCATCGCTCAAGAAAGAAGTTCGATCCAAAATGGGATGGGCCTCATATAGTGAGAGAAGTTTACTCCAATAGAGCCTATCTACTTGTCACACCAGAAAGGATTCGACTAAGCCCTATCAATGGAAAGTTTCTCAAAAGATATTATCCTTAGAAAAAAATCCATTGTAATATTCTTGGCCCGCAAGAGTATAAACTATGAACGGCCCAACAAAACTAGTTTCAACCAATGCTCATTAGACACAAAGCCTAAAAGGGCTATCTAGGCAAAAGGTAAAGCACATTTGTTTATTTGAACTACGTTATGGCTTGATCCCATTTTTGGGTACATAGGTAACCTGTAAAGTTACCTCAAGTTCAGCCACAACTTAAAAAAGGGGTATTGTACCTTTAAGAAAGCTGCAAGTGGTCAAGAGAACATCATCATGTCTCTAAAAATTAAAAAAAGGAATAGGTAATAAGCCTTGAGAATGAGGTATCTTCGGAAGGAAGCAAGTAAGCAATGAAAGGAGGGAAACACAAAATAATTTTTTCCTTGGCTACAAGTAGATTTTTGGTCTTCACATGCATTAACAATGATGCTCCAACAACTGTTGTTTCACCTGGGCTACAACCTACATCAACAATGGTATGTGTCGCCAACCGTTTCTAAGTCCTAGAGGTCAAAGTGAGGGGAGAAGACAAAGCTTCGTCTCGGCAAAGATCCTCTAAGATTGTTGCTGCTCCTGAATGCCATGTAGGGGTCAAAGTGAGGGGAAAAGACAAAGCTTCGCCTAGGTAGAGACCTTCTACGACTAATGCCACTCATATATGTCATGCGTAGTTGTAGTGTTTCTCGTCGACTATATCTAAGTCCTAGAGGTCCAAGTGAGGGGAGAAGACAAAGCTTCGCCTCGGCAGAGATCCTCTAAGACTATTTTTGTTCCTAAATGCCACGCAATAGTGCTCCTCAAAAACTGTATCTAAGTCCTATAGGTCAAAGTGAGGGAAGAAGATAAAGTTTCGCCTCGGTAGAGATCCTCTAAGACTATTGTTGCTCTTGGATGCCATGTAGTAGTGCTCCTAGCGAACTGTATCTAAGTTCTAAAGGCCAGAGTGAGGAGAGAAGACAAAGCTTCACCTTGACAGAGATCCTCTAAGATTGTTGCCACTCTTGAATGCCATGTAGGGGTCAAAGTGAGGGAAAAAGACAAATCTTCGCCTCGACAGAGATCCTCTAAGACTATTGTTGCTCCTGGATCCTGGATGCCACGCAGTAGTGCTCCTCGCGAACTGTATCTAAGTCCTAGAGGTCAAAGTGAGGGGAGAAGACAAAGCTTCGCCTCGGTAGAGATCCTCTAAGACTATTGCCGCTCCTGAATGCCATGCAGTAGTGCTCCTCGCGAACTATATTTAAGTCCTAGAGGTCAAAGTGAGGGGAGAAGACAAAGTTTGCCTCGGTAGAGATCCTCTAAGACTGTTGCCACTCTTGAATGCCATGTAGGGGTCAAAGTGAGGGGAGAAGATAAAGCTTCACCTCGGCAGAGACCTTCTACGACTAGTGTCACTCCTATATGTCATGCAGAGTAGTAGTGCTTCTAGTCAACTATATCTAAGTCCTAGAGGTCAAAGTGAGGGTAGAAGATAAAGCTTCGCATCGGAAGAGATCCTCTGAGACTATTATCGCTCCTAAATTCCACATGTAGTACTTCTCTACAACTAGTATGGCTCTTGGATGCCATGCATACGGACAATAGTACTCCTTGTTAACCGTCTCTAAGTCCTAGAGGTCAAGAGGTCAAGAGAAAATAGAACTTTAGTACGGTGTGAAATGAGAAAAGGTAGCTTCAACATATCTCATATGGTACTTCTAAAATAGGAAAACTGCAACTGCATTGTATCTGGAGTCAAAAAGTACTGGAGTCTGAAAAGTAAGCCAAGGTCATTGATTTCGCATGTAACTTGAGCTCGTCACCAATATTGCAAGAAACATAAAAATCAGCAATAGAAGCTTGCATTCTGTTTAAAAAAAAAATCAAGATAGCAGATTTCAAATCAAAGGTGGTGATATAGATCCTAAAATAGGAAAGTTCGTTCTCCATTCTATGGCTGATCCATATCTCACAGTCATGTGCAAGCTTGACGGAAATCCCAAACCCGGTGAATGGTGTTACCAAAATGCAAACTACATGACGTTGCAGTGGCCGGTTTATGTTTGCCTGGAATACTTGAAGTTACATGGCATGAAATATTAAATGAAGGTAGCCAGCTTTTAGTTGAGTTCACATGTCAGCAACTTGTGTTTCTGGGTCAGCAGTAGCTTCAACAAAATTTGCCATGAGTCCATATCTCATCAACATTTCTAATACAACCTTTGGTTGATATATAAGGACCAGGCGCCCAGCATCATGGACTTTGAGGGAATTGGGGGTACATGACTTTCCAATTGTTCTCCTTTGGGGCCATTAACCACATATGGAATAGTGAGAATACCACAAAGTATTGTTGACCCGATCATTCCATGGCACGAACCCACCTCGAGTTCCCAAGCCAGCGACAGGTGGGACCATGTACCCAATATATACAAGCTACTTGATTGCATCTCTGAAGAGGGGCAAGGATACCAACTTTGATATTCTTCATCCAGTTCAAAAAGCATGGCCAGGTACGTGATCATTGAAGGCTTCAAGCATGGCCTGGGTTGCCGTAAAATGTGAAAAATTGAGTGACGGTATTAGAATTCGTCCTTAAGAGCCGAGCGGGTGAAAATGGCTTGGGGCGAGAACCACTGGTGAGTTAAGGCGTTGATCAAGTATCAAGCGACTTTTCCAATGTCACAACCCTTTGCACATCCTTTGTCAGTGATCCAACCAATGGGATGTCACCACGTTGCATTGATCTGGCACACGTCATCAGCAAATACCGATAGCTTTTGTGGTTGCTACATTCCAGAACAAAAAAAAAAAAAAAAGGTTCGTAACTACTGCTGCATGTATGACACATTATTTTCACTCAATACGTATGTGGCTGCATAATTAGGCTCCATGTAGAACTCATGATAATTTACATTTAGAAAGATGTAAACATGCGGCTGAAGATACGTGTAAGTGAGTTGTTGTGGAGGATCTGGTAGCATCTGCTGGTCATCACCTAACCACCATGGACGGGTCATCAAAAGAACTTCCACTTGTACTTTGTGCAAGGCTACGTTCAGAAACCTTAAATCACTCCATATTTAATGCTTGTGAAGATACGGGTTTCAATTTCCCAACCCTTTATCTTGCAAGTCCAGACTATACATGTTCGCCAGAGACTATACCCACGGATGTTCTTGGGGGCAGTTGTTATTATATTTGAGATTATCATCTTTATGGCTGGCTAAAGCATCTATGTAGAAGGATTGCTTGATATTCTTGATCCAGACAAGAAATGGCTTTATCGGATGCTGTACCCCAGAATTAAAGAACGTAAGAGCAGTTCTCTTGAAAAAAAAATCTCAGAAATATCAGTCCAAAATTATATGTTGTCCAAATTGATTAAAAAAATAGAAAGACCAATAGCCTGAGAAGCAATCACACCAGAAGATCAAGAAGAGAGAGAGAGAAGGAAATAGAAAGACATAAAGAAGGAAAGTGTACCAGTGATCGCTGAAGTGGGTCGCCTTTTCTTCGCTTGAGTCCCGTCCACACAATTCTTCCATCCATGCTCCTTTATTTATAGAACTCTTACAGTTCCCTTTCCCTCTCCAAGGCAAACTCCTTTCCTCCTAAAACTCTATCTAATCCCCTCTTTTATTTCCTACTCTTTCTCTGACTTTAAGTCTCCTAGTTTTTTTTTCTTCCTCTCAATCAGTTTCTTCCCCTTTTAAGTTCTCAACCTCGCTTGGGTTTCTCGCCTTGCTTCCTTTACGCCTCTTTATTCTCTTATGAGTTGTGCGTCCCACCATCACCTTGAAGAGCTTTAAAAGAGTTTGAGTTCATGTTGTATTGGAAGACCGTAGGCAATGTCATGGTCAAGAGTATTGGATAAAGACGGAGTCAAGAAATTGGCATAGTATCTATCACTCACGCACAAGGATAGATTTTAACCAATGAAGTGTTGTACTTTCCCACCATATCTCTTACCATTGCCTGATCCCCTGTGTTGACGGTTCTTATCATCAAGTTGCGGTTTTATGGGATAAGAGAAACGAGTAACTATTGCTTCCATCAGACTCATTAAAATCTCACCCCCGTCTCCTGCGTTATATGATCCTGAATTGTTTGATTGTTTAGGTGTGGTTAAGGATGAGTAGCACAGTACGTACCTTCCGTTAGCATCAAGAGAAAAGTTGAGGGCATGAACGGAGTATTTCACTTTGATTACTATTGCTACTGATGGTGGGCGATACAAACTTGTCTATTTTAAGCAGACCATTCAATACGTGATTGGTACAACTTTTGGACTGCAAAGTTAAGGCTTGCATCATCAGATTTCTAGTCACTTGAAGGGGATAATCATCGTAACTGGTGCTTGAAAGCACCGTCAATCTAACCAGGTGCTGAGTTACATTGTTACTATTGTGTACATTGCCATTTGGTGAGCATAGCCTCTTGTTCACTAACTCACACAACAAGATTCATATACTCGACAAGTGTTTCTGCATGTAGTAGAACAACAAGCAATAATTGTCATGTTCAAATGGTCTTTGGTGATTTTAAGGGAAGTCTTCAAGTTCTCGATTTCTTGACAAAGTCATCTAGCAACATATTTAAGATGGAGACATAGAAGTCAAAACTGTGCATGACAACCTTGCCACCACAAATTTGCATCTCAACGGAAGTCAAGGATATGACGACGTCACCACCTATGGCAAGATCACCACATCCTCAAGGGGGCATCTGTAAGCACTTAAAATTTGTGTAAATTACAAATAAGGGCCTATACTTATGCAAATTACAATAAGTGCTTAGAGATTACAAATGGGCCTAAAACCCATATAGGTAGCTCATTGAAACATAAATATGGTTCATAAACAATGACCACGGGTTGTAAATCCAAGTGCTCCAAGCCCATTAGTGGGCCCACAACCCAAGAAAAGTAATTAGGTTCATTCAATCTCTTTTCAAAGAAAAGATTAAGATCAAAAAAGATATGAATATTATCTTTAAAGGTTGGTTACACATGTAGCAGCTTTATAACCAAAGAGAAATCTTAAAGCTTTATCTAATCTTTTACCAAAATAAGAAATAAAGATCAAATAAGGTAAAATCATCTCAGATGATGACAAATGGTATAAGGCATCCCATCAATTAAGATTTCTAGAGTCTATAAATACCCACGACTAGAACTTGAAAAGGGATTCAAAAACTCGCAAAAGCTCTTCACTAAAGTTCTTATCCAAGAAGTCTCTCAAGAGTGAAGACTATAGTGAAGAAAAGCTACACCAACTTTCAAAACACTTGAAGTTCAATTCTTCAAAGGAGATTAAGCCACACAAAGATCCTTCTAAAAGATAAATTCATTTTATATCCGAGAAAGCGTAAAGCATGGGGTGAAGGAGAAAACCACATCAACACAACTAAAGCCGAGAAACACGCCATCAAACCCTTGTCTTCAATGTTGACGGTTAATCAAAGATCACACTCACTTAAAGGGTATAATCCAAGAGAGTTGTATCTATTTTATCATTATTCATATTTGTAATTTTCCCTCACATTTTGTGTTTATTCCATACACGAAATTTGTGTCGACAATATATATATATATATAAGAAAATGCATTGGTTATTCAAGGGCTGTCAACTAACCAAGCTGGGCTGAGCTTTGCCCGGATTGGCTCATAAAGGTAAGCTTGGGCTTTGCTTGGCTAAACTTATCCAACCAGAAAAATAGTCACAGCAGCCTAATAACCCATTAGCCCAATTTGTCTTCTTTGAACATTATTATTACAAGATTAATATATAAAATCATTATACATTCATTCCTATATATATTACTGTAAAATTCTTAACTGAACCAAGCTTTTAGCAAGCTGAGCATAGTGAAGCTCGGCTTCAACTCACATAGAAAAGGAGTTTAAATCAAAGCTCTGAGCTCTAGGTCTTAACTAAAAAATTGCTTAGCCCAAAAATCAACACAATTTTATAATGTTAACCATTAATGTGTATTCTTTTGGGCCTTTAATATTTTGTTCTCACCTTCCAATATCGCAATGTTAAATATATAGTTACAATCATCTAAATAATCACAACATAAAACGAATCAGAAAGGATCCAAGATCCAATCCAATCCACATCCTATATGAAATTTGGAAATACATATTAAATAATTACAGTGTAAAAGGAAGCAAGTAAGATCCAGTCCAATCCACAAAATACAGTATGAAATTTGGGCTGGATCTTGGTTGGGTGAATCGGATCTTAATTGGATCGATTTTCTACAACCAAGCCATTGCCAGAGGTTCAGGGGGTACAAATATGGGAACAAATGTCCTCTCCAGGATTTGGTGTCCAGGACACTAGGGAATGTCATATGGAAGAAAACGGGTGGGAATTTGAAATTTCATCTAAACCCTGCTCATTTTATTCCATGAGAAGTCCCCTGGTGTCCTAGACACCAAATCCTAGACAAAACATTTATTTAATATAAGTATGCACCAAACGTCAGATTTCTAACATAGTAAATATATTGTCATGGAATGCTATTAGTTTCATAGAAACAAATATTGTGTCCAGAATTTTGTATGTCCTACTCTGTTTTGGACACAAAGGGTAGGGGCATACGGTTAAAACTGTAAATTCATTTTTCAAATGTTTATTTTAAACTTCCAAAATAATGTTCTGCCTCCCCCACCCCCCCCTGCCACACACACACACACACACACAAGGAGTGTGGACCCCAAAATGTGCATGGGGCCCTGAAGGGGCAAAGGTTCATCCTTGGACATAACTTTATTACCCTTTAAACTTTATTTTTCTTGTTTCATATGTCCCTTTTTAACTTTATTTTGCTTGTTTGTTACTTATTTGAATCATGTCCAGTATGAATGGAGAGATCCTTACCAAATATTTAAAATAAAATAAAATAAAAAAGTATGAATGGAGAGATGTCATGCAAGTACCAACCCAACTTGTAATGTGAATATGTAATGCTTCACAATGGTTATTTTGTAAATACACACCTACTAATTTACTGTGTATTGACTGGTTTGCCTCGGCTTTGGTACAAAAGAAGAGGTGTGAAAAGTAGTGCCATATCAAGTGCACCAGACTCCTGATGTGACCACTCAGGAGGGAGAATCAAAAACCTCCAAAAAGTGAATTGATTCTGCCCGAGTGGTCCCATCAGGGGTGTGGTGCATACGATTTCATCTCGTGAAAAGCACCATCGCCTAACATATCAATCCCAAAAAGGTGATTTACATTTTTTAGGTATGCTTT